>JAOBAY020039016.1:0-13983 GCA_025331085.2 Zoanthus sociatus
TAGTTCTGAAGTTTTTATTTTTTAAGAAAATTAAAATTTTTGACTTTAAAAAATCTAGCATGTAAAGGGTTAAAATACAGGTTCTCGTTTTTTATCCTGGAGCTTGTATATTTTGGTTATTGTTACAGTCTAAAAATGCCTGAAATCTCTTTATTGTACTTTCTTATAGGGCAATCCTGGTGAGCGTGGCCCTCCTGGACCGAAGGGACCCCCAGTAAGGAAGCTACCGTCATTTCAGTAACATACTATTTAATAGTTCTAACTGCTTGATATTGCTTTTCTTTATCAACCTCCAGCCAATCAGAAAATAGAAGAGGAGTTTAAACCTGTCGAATAAATTTTATTTGATGATTACTTGCGAAATATCTCCTGGATTTTGGGTGAAAGAAAGAAAAATAATGTCCTTTGTTTAAACTATGTTTGAAAGGAGTTGCCAAATAGTATTTTAAGATTGAATTCTCGTTTCTATATAAACCCAGTTTGCTGAAGGCGCCAATGAGACACATATATTTTGATCAAATCTCAAATCTTCTCAACTGACAGTTTTCTATATAAGCAGTGTGCAACGCTTGAAATAGAAAGAAATAATTATACGATATGATCTGTTTAGAAATCAAAGCAAAGAGCTGCCACCACAACTTCCCCTTACTTCACGATATCCTTTGTTTAGGAATCAACGCAGAGAGCTGCCATCACAACCTCCCCCTTCTTTACGATATCCTCTGTTTAAAGGAATCAACCACGGAATGTTTTAATCGCTATTAATTTATTTCTATCGCAGGGTTCCCCAGGAGCACCAGGTAGTCAGGGAGTGCAAGGCCTGCCTGGATCAAGGGTAAGCAAGATGAAACTAGAATCTAGATTTTTTTAAACTTTTCCTATATTTTGTATGGTTTGGAAATATTTAAACTGTTGTTGTTTTACAGTGTTACATTATATCAATGTAACGTATAGGTTTTTGCTTTCACCGCATGGTTTTCTAGAATTCCGCTTTGTTTACATTTTGAGATATGCATAGTTAATTACTTTATTAAAATAATTTGCATAATACATGCGTTTTGATTGGTCAGCAAGTGTGTATCCATGACGCTATAGAGCACGAAAATAGCGAGAGCGACGGGATTGGCCGTCTCTAAGTTGTAAAAAAATTGACAGTTTATTGTACTAGATAAAACTTTTCTTCGTATATTGTCCTTTTTTTATTAAGACAGGTGAACACCCTCCTCCTCATCCTCCTCCTCCTCCTCAACATCATCATCATCCTCATCCATCTCATCTTCATTATCATCATCATCCTTTTCCTCCTCCTCTTCCTCATCATCCTCACCCATCTTCATCCTCCCCATCATCATCCTCGTCATCATCATCATTCTCATCCTCATTCTTGTACTCATCATCCTCATCATCCTCATTATCATCATCATCATCATCATTCTCATCATCCTTATCCTCATCATTATCCTCATCATCATCCTCATCCTCATTATCATCCTCATCATCAACCTCATCATCCTCGTCATCATCCCCATCCTCATCCTCTTATCATCATCCTCCTCCTCCTCATCATCACCATCATTCTCATCATCAATTCATCATCATTTATCATCCCCATCCTCCTCCTCCTCAGCATCATCCTCATCATCATCCTTATCATCTTCATCATTATCCTCATCGTTCTCATCCTCGTCTTTATCATTCTCATCATCCTTATCCTAATCCTCCCCCTCATCATCATCGTCCTCATCTACATTCTTATCCTCCTCATCCTCTTCATCATCATCAGATGCTGCGAACGTAATTTTTTACCAGTGAAATTTCATCGTTCACGTCGCTGATTGGATAAATCTGTGGATAAATCTCGGTACTTATGAAATAAATAGAATTTATTTTCACCTTCTACAGTACCATAAATACGAAATTACTACACAGAAAGACAAAATATACTAACAAGTTGATTTTTCCCACTTCAGGGACCTCCAGGGGCACCGGGCTCCCAGGGATCACCGGGACCTAAGGTACATTGAATTTAGTTTTGAAATATGCCAAGTAACTCAACCCTTTGACAACAACTGCGTTTTTTACACTTGATGGAGGGGATTTACCATCTGATTCTAAATCTTACCGGAAATCCTGGGGACTAAGCCGAGAATTATTTTGACTCCAAATTTTTGATACATAGTTTGAGCGTCGGCTTTTACAACGAACATCAACTTTGAAAAATGGAAAAAAGGAAAAGAGCCCTTATTTATTTGTACTCGTTCAAATAATTTCAACTATGACAAGATATTAACAACGTATGCTGTTCATGAAATCTACATAACACTTAAAAATACTAACCTGTTAAATAAAAACTCTGGTTAGTCATTTGCACGTTATCAAGGTCAGCTTTTTATGCTGGTATAAAAAATGTTTTTTGATTTCATTTAAACTTCCAAAGTGGGATCAGCTTATACAGAGGGTAATAAATATAACCCACTTTTTGGCCTTGAAATCAATAGTTGGCTTATACATGGGAATTTACGGTCAGTTTGTGGGTTGAACCATGAAGAATTTGTGCATTAGCCATATACCTCATTATGAGAGCTAGTCGATTTTAGCTAAAGATTGGTTGTTTTTCATTTGCTAACTATTTCAGCCTTTTTTTAAATTTGACATATTACTCATTTATGAAAATAATGAAATTTTAAGATAACTCTACCATTTTTTGAGTGAAAGGAAAATAATTGTTTTACTGTAATCATGAACTTTAAACTTCTCTGTGTATATACGAGTCAACAAAATAATGAAAATTGTTTGACCAGAACGTCAGTCTGGGCTTGTTCTTGGGTTGTTTTCAGTTAAATTTTGTGCAAGTATCAGCTTGATCTTTGTTATAAGATCATTATTATTTTTTTTTGCAAAAAAAGCACATACCGGTACTGTAACTTTTCTAACCAAAGTTTTCTTTTGGGCATATTCATCTCTTGATTTTAATTTTGGGGAAATGTCAGACTGAGTTGAAGTTACAAGGTTGTTTGTTGTATCAAAAAGGCGTGTACTGAAGTTTTGCCACGTCCACGCATATGAAAGAACATTTATCCTCTTTTTAAGAATGCATTAAATATTAAAATTTTCAGTTAAAAATTAACTTTTATTCTTGTTTTAGGGTGATCGTGGAAAAACAGGAATGCCTGGATTTCCTGGAAATGATGGAAACCCGGTAAAAGTTACTAACCAGTATTTAGTATTTGTTCAAATATTTAATTTTTTGCTTAACTTAGAAAACTATGGATTCAATGTTGTGCCAATGTTGACTGAAACCATAGAAGACTATAAATTTTGTTTAAGACGAGTTAGAGACTGAGAGCAACATTTGAAGAAATCTTTCATTACACTCTTTGCCTCATTACCATATCTAATAGGATTGCAGAATAATAGTTTGGATTTTAAACATGCTTTTCGCAAAGATTCTTCTTATAATGTTGATAAATACTTTTCTAGCAACATCCTGGAAGGTTGACAACGAGGTTATGGCAATTAACAGTTTGCCACCCAGCATTTCGCTTCATTTACAGATCAAAAAATTTTATGGACTTTATCACTTAGTCTGCTTAACAAGCCTGTTATATAATTAAAGGTTGGTTACTTTCAGTCCTTGTTTCGGTAACAAATACACACTCGTGCCGGCGATGCAGTAAATGAAAAACTTGAATAATGCACAAAGTTCCTTGGTTAATATGTTGCCTTTTCCTTCCTTTCAGGGATATCCTGGCTTAGAGGGCCCCCCTGGTTCCAAGGGAGACAGAGTAAGTAAGCATTAACATTGTTGCTACATTTGGTAACAGCCATCCTTCCGGAGAAGGTAAATGATTTCCAGCAGCTGCTGGAAGCTAACCCGCGAAGGATTAGCTATAGTGTCCTATCCAGTTGGAGTCAAAAACTCTCATCCGCACTATCTAAAACGGAAGTAAACACCGGCTCCATGGGCCACCTGGCTCGTAAGAATGTAGATTTAGGACAAATTAAGTACCTAGCTCCCCATATGAGCTCGTGTAGCCAAGCTGCTAGACTGTGATCAATATACAGGGAATCTGATATCTTTCCATTAACTTTTTTATTTCTTAACTTACCTGTGAAATTGAGTTCCATCTCAAACTTAAAAGAGATAAGGTTACACCTTGACACATCCGGTATATTTACGCACGAGTTAGTCAAATACAAAAGAAAGTTTAACAAAATGGCAAAATTGCTCAGACATTCTAAAATTTCGAATCAAAGACAAGTTATTGAACATATGTAGAAGGCTGATTATATTAAAGCGGAGATAATGGACTAAAAACACTCTTAAAGTGCAGAATTAGAGCTATCTATGGTGCTAGAACTTGTTGCTAGGGAAGGCTACTGATCATAAAGTAACATGTTTGTCACTTTGTGTCTTAGGGTGAGGTTGGACCGACGGGACCACAGGGATTCCCAGGACCTGTGGGTCCAAAGGTAAGAGGAGGCTAGATTTGTCTACAATAATACTTATATTTCTAGATTACACATTGACAGCTTTAAAGGGTGGCGTTGTTATAATTGGCGCAGGGTTCGATCCCCGACACTTCCGAGATTTGAACATTTGTACACTTTTTTTTTTATAAGAACCTTTTCTATAAGAACATAACATAAGGCTGAAGATCGTTACAAATTTAAGAACATGTTAAGAACATGCTGAGGCTGAGAAAAGATAAAGAACATTTATTTATGATGATAACCTATTGCAAATAATTCATACAGTGTAACTGAAATATTTGCTTTTCGGTGGGCTTCTTGACTAAAGTTTGCAGATAACAATTTTACATGCTTTTCTTTACCAAATCACAGTTCTGACTAGTATATCTCTTGAGACAAAATGGCAAGAAAGTCGGTACAGTTTTATCAAAACAGTACATTAAGTACATGTACAAATCAATGTAAACACAAATCTACCACATACGGTACATGTATTATTTATATTGTCTAGAATCAGTAAAGATATTTTAAGAACATGTTTAAGAACATTTGAGGCTGATACCCCGAAAATATTTAAGAACGTTCAGCCTCAGTCGAAAAATTCGAACTGTACGACCTTCACTTCCGCCATAGCTCAGATTACAGCCACGGTTCAGCTTTTCATTCTTTTTTGTGCGTTAAAAAATATCAGAGCTAACATGCAGCCGCGGTGGATAGGTTGTGGGAGTTTTAGACTCTCAATCGTTTAACACTGCAGAAGATCAGCAACTCTCCATGAGTTTATACGCTTGTATAACGACTTAGCGTAACTTTCGTCGAGATGAATAGTGATATAATAATTTCCCTAAAGTACATCGAGGTAAATATTCTATAAGCTACTTTACCCAAAGATTAATGTAAATGTATGATTTGGTATTAAAAAAATTGGTGACCGCAAGTTCTTGGTTTATATTTTTATTTTCTCCCAGGGTAGACTATAGATATTAATCTGTTCATGCGTCTGCACGTGTCGTTTTCCATTTCTTTTCACCTATCTACACGTGTACACAAAAACAAAAACCCTTGGTTGGATTGACCCTGCATGCGTGCACGTGTGTTCTTCATGATAACAGACCCGAGAGATTGTGATTTCCCTCTCTCAAGAATAAAATGGATGACATAAGATACCCTGAAAAAAGGCTGGAAGGAAAAACTGCACAAAAAACAGAAAAAAAAATCTATCCTGAAGGTGTTACTCCAAAAAGTTTTGTATCAGCTCTTTTATACTGTGAACCTAGCCTTTAACTGTTTCTTGAAAAACGAAGACCGCTCCAAGAAGGACAAAACTTGTTGTGGCCGAGCAACTCGAGAAACAAATTTCAACCTCTATGACTCAAATGCAGAAAAACTTTCACATGTTATGAAAAGGTTTCTTTTTGAAGTTGAGCTGATTAATTATTATACGCAATCTGTTAAAATAGTTTTAAGTCGTTTAAACTATATCAGAAAATGTGTTGTTGTAAAAAGCAACTCGATTTTAGTTGCCAGATAATTAAAATTAAATGTATCGATCCACAACTCATTCACAGTTTCCTTTGACTAATATTTTGTTGTTCATTTTTTTTCTCGATAATTTTGTACTGTCATCAATAATTTTATATTAATCGAGGGTATTTCGCGCTTGTTATTACGTGGGTGCATCTTCTTGTGTTGAAAAACTTTTTTACCGTTCGCTACCATCGTGAAAGACCTTCTCCTTACCTAATGATACGGACCTTAAGCAACGAGGACGGCAACGTGAACGACGACGGATCGGAAAAATTACATTTCTGGTTTGCTCTTTATTTCTTTGTGCGGCTTATTAGGGTTTTGTTGCTTTGCTTTACGCTTTGTGAGTAGAAAAACGACGTAATGTTTCTACTTGAAGTTAAACAAATACAGAGAAAATTTTTGCTGTTTCGTCCTCGTAGTCTCGACAACTGCAAAAAAGGTCTTTTCACGTTCTAATTTTATTGAGAACTCCGTGCAGGTGCGCAACTTAGTGCATTCCAACGTGCAGTTTTTGTACTTACTATTGTTTTTTGCCGTCGTCGTCGGCGTCGCCGTCCTCGTTTCTTAAGGTCCCTATTATATACAGGGATAACGCATTATTGCTGCAAGCAAAGCTGGTAACCTTCTATTCATAACACAGTGTAATCTTCGGATGTCACTAGCAACGAACATGCGATACACACGATGAGCTGTTGAAGTCCATATCGTATCGAGAGTTGATTCAAGTGTGTCACTAGCATTTAGGTACACACGATACATGCAATCAGCGGTTCAGCTAAAGTGTATTATATTCTGATACTCCAAGAGAAAACCCTATCACGAAAGTATGATAAAGTGTAATACACTAAAGTGTGAGATAATCTGATACTCCAAAAACACAAGAGAAAACCCTATCATGAAAATATGATAAAGTGTAATACGCTAAAGTGTATTTCACCGGTTAATGAAAACCACTCTAAGTGTCTTCACTCTAACACTAATTTACTCTTCTCCCTTTACAGTACAAATACATTAAATGCCGAAAATACAACAGTATTGTCGCTATAACAAAATAGTTTATTCGCAGCACTCACTTTCTATTAGAAATATCTAGTTTTGTAACAAATTTTTTCATATTCGTCCAGGGTAACGCTGGTAAGCAAGGTGCCCAAGGAGAAAAAGGTGAAGAGGTGAGCAATAGCAATACTTTATCACCAATATTTGAACATAATGAAACTTGTATGACGCATATAGACACAACGACACAACCGCCGTTAGCCTAATTGGTAAGGTGCCAGTCTACCGTGCGGGAGGCTCGGGTTCGATTCCCGGCCAGACCAACACTCAGGGTCTTAAAATAATTGAGGAGAAAGTGCTTCCTTTGCTCTTACATCTGCAAATGGTTAGACTTTCGCTTCTTTTTGGATAAGGACGTTAAACCGTAGGTCCAGTCTCTCGACACTCTATCGATGGACTTAAAAGAACCCACACATTTGTCAAAAAGAGCAGGGTAGTGATCCTGGTGTTGTGGTTTGTCTTCAACACTAGAACTGAGGGCATTTACGGTTATTAACCCTTGTTCTGCTAAAAACGATTTCATCTAAATTAAAATTGTCCTAACTTTTGAACCTCTTGATGAAACCTTATTAAATGACCATTCATTTTCCTTGTCTTTGCAAGTATAATTTAGAAATATCTATGGTTTTGACAAATTCTGAAGTTTTTATTGCTAAGAAAATTAAAATGTTTGACTTTAAAAAATCTAGCATGTAAAGGGTTAATATATGTGAGTTGCTGTTGCTGTCTTATCTAAGATATCTTATCTGTTGAAAATTGTATTCGTTTGTGATGCGCATTTGATCATATCCATATGAAAAATGCGCAATATAAATGTTAAATATTATTATTATTACAACGACAATAAAGAAGACGTTAACAAATACAAATACATACATATACAAGTTCTCCCCTCGGGGCTTTTCAGAACCTGGTTACAAGTTTATACAGGGTCAGACAGTTGAGGGTCTTAGATAGTCCGCAACAGCTGCTCACATATATTAATAACTGTAAATGCCCTCAGTACCAGTGAAGAAGACAGACCACAGCACCGGGATCACTACCCTGCTCTTTTCGACAGACGCAACGATAACGACAAGGACCATAATGGAGACATATTACGTTGACAACTAGGACAATGGCAATAAGCAATAACAAAGGTGACGACAACATAGACAACAACTGAAACAGAACAGAAAACTTAACAACCAGGACCCTATTCCACAAAATCTCCAATTAACTTAATCCTGGATTAAGACAAAATTCAAAAATTATTTTTTTTTTATAACTAAAGCTGTGTGATGGTTACTAAATACTGTCCAGTTTTACTAATAAAGAAACATGTTAAATCCAAAATTACAGCCCATAGCGAGCTATAAAAGGTACTGTAGCAAACAGGAACATGGATTTAAAAATCAATCCTGGGTTAACGTCAGCGCTAATTGTGTTTTGAGGAACCAGGCCCAAGACCCAGTTGTTCAAAAGCCGATTAGCACTATCCTTGGGTTGAATTTTTAATCGGTGTTCCTGTTTCCTGCAGTACCTTCTATAGCTCGCTTTGGGATGTAATTTGGGGTTCAGCATGTTTCTTGCGTTTGCAGGATTGCGAGATTTTGCGCGATGATACTGTTGTATTCTCTTATACATGCTGTGCACATAAATTATGATTTACCTGGACCATAAAATAATATCAGCTTGGTACATAGTATCAGCATGGTAGTTACATACATTAATAACTGCTTCTACATTTTTTGCAAATTGCTAAAATGTTTGGTCGGTCTGATGACTGTAAACATAAGAATAAGTGGGGATGGCTTTACAGAGATGGTGAGGGCAATGAAGACGCTGCGGTTGCGATTTCAGAGACAGTAACAAAAGGTAATAACGATAACGGAGATGGTAATGACTACTAAGACGACAATGACAGTAATAGAGACAGTGACAAAGGCAATAACGATAGCGGAGATGGTAATGACTACTAAGACGACAATGACAGTAATAGAGACAGTGACAAAGGCAATAATGATAACGGAGATGGTTATGACTGCTAAGACGACAATGACAGTAATAGAGACAGTGATAAAGGCAATAATGATAACGGAGATGGTAATGACTACTAAGACGACAATGACAGTAATAGAGACAGTGACAAAGGCAATAATGATTTCGGTTGTGGTGACGACTACGGCGACGACAATGACAGTAATAGAGACAGTGACAAAGGCAATAATGATAACGGTTGTGGTGACGACTACTAAGACGACAATGACAGTAATAGAGACAGTGACAAAGGCCATAACGATGACGGAGATGGTGACGACTACAACGACGACAGTGATACCAACAAGTTAGTGATTGATAATGATGCATTGGTGGTAAGGCAGGCGGGTGGGGCTGGGGGACTACGCCCCCATTTTACAAATGCAGCATAGAATCAGTTTTGTGATCCCCATGCCCGAAAAGCATGCTCTAGCAAGTTTTTGAACATGGAAAAACCTGATTTTTGTCCATGAGACTTTATCAGGAGCAGAGACCATAGACTATGGTGATTACCATACTAAAACAATTAAGTTAGTTCGAAAAAGACGAAAAATAATTTAGTTTTTAAAATACCTGCTTATTCAATATCTACCAAATAATAGTAGTGTATTACGTTTGTTTTAAATGGTATGCACTTGACTATGTAGAAAATGCACCCTTTCCCCCCTCCCGTCACGTTTCAGTACGCTTTGCCTCCTCTGTGATGACAAAGACAATAACAACAATGCTAATTGACAAAGACAGTGACGATGATAATGTAGGCTGTTGCGACGACATTGATGATGGTTATGATTTCGAATGAAATACAATATAGTTTGGTACTCAAAAGAAAACATAAATGAATGAATAACTCTATGGTTAACCATTTTTTTCTATTTATTTCAAGGAAAATATTGTTTTACCTTAATGAGAGATCGTCTTAAAATTTAATTTACAACTCGGTTATTGTCTTTATTCTTTTGAAATATAATTTACCGCCGTCTGGTTATCCTAGTTGGTAAGGTGCCATGCAGTCTATCGTGCGGGAGGCTTGGGCTCAA
Source organism: Zoanthus sociatus (assembly GCA_025331085.2). Classification (NCBI taxonomy): domain Eukaryota; kingdom Metazoa; phylum Cnidaria; class Anthozoa; order Zoantharia; family Zoanthidae; genus Zoanthus; species Zoanthus sociatus. Next base: position 10,119 of record JAOBAY020039016.1, read on the forward strand.
TTCCCGGCAGGATCAACACTCAGGGTCTTAAAATAATTTAGGAGAAGGTACTGCCTTTGCTCTAACATCTGCAAACGGTTAGACGTTTGCGTCTTCTCGGAGACATATCTGTGTTTATGCTACATAGAAAAAAGTGGTTTTGTCTGTCATGTGAAAGGTCCCTCTCCACCTTAAAAATGGTGTCCGCAAAATTAGTATGCCTGTGGCCAGCTAAATAAACCTAAATTCTAAATAAAGTCATTATTATTATTATTATTATTATTATTATTATTATTATTATTACTATGTTGGCCTTTTGTATGTTATAGTCCTGATTGTTTTTTTCTTTTCCTTTGGTTCCAGGGACTTCCAGGATTCCCCGGTGCAAAAGGAGACGAAGGCGCTGCTGGAGATCCAGTGAGAGCTTTGTTATTAATATACTAATGTTAACGTGTGCAAACTAAGTAACAGCGAGATAGAAGTCTAAAACAGTTTAAACTTTGGGATATGAACTTTCAGGCTTTTTTTGTATCGTTGTAGCGCTCTGTCGAATCACATTATAAAACAATCGTTGCCTGAAAAACAAAACTGGGCATATCAGTGGGTACGTACGAACTCGTTTGCCTTGTAATAACGGTGAAACTCTTTGCATCTGAGGCAGCTGTGAACTCGCCACAGATGAGGTTTATACAACAGGATGATCATTTAATAAATAAGAAATGCTAGTAATATCTATCGCTAAGTGCCAACGAGCAAGACTAAAGCACGAGGACGACAGAACTGAGCTGTGCAAGTACCGAGAACTGGCGATCTAATTACTATTTGAAAACAAAAAATTAAACTAAAACATCGGAGAGAGCGCGAGAAGTCACTTCTCCAACTATACACTCAGTTGTAAATTAATACAAGACTACGTTGACATTTACAAGAACTCCTTATTGAGTCTTAGCCTCGTTTTGTGGTTAAATATTCAAAAATACCAGTGAGATAGCGCGAGAAGTCACTTCTCCGACTATACACAAAGCTGTAAATTAATGCCGCAAAACTAAGTTGACATTTAGAAAAACTCCTTATTCAGTCTTAGCCTCGTTTTGTGGTTAAATATTCAAAAATACCAGTGAGATAGCGCGAGAAGTCACTTCTCCGATTATACACACAGCTGTAAATTAATGCCGCAAAACTACGTTGACATTTAGAAAAACTCCTTATTCAGTCTTAGCCTCGTTTTGTGGTTAAGCATTCAAAAGTACCTGTGAGAGAGCGAGATAAGTCACTTCTCCAACTATACACACATCTATAAATTAATACAAGACTACGTTGACATTTACAAAAACTTTTTATTGAGGCTAAGACGGTACAAATTGAAGCCGTTGTCGTTGCAGTGAGCGTTCAGAGGCGTAGCTGCCTAATAGGCCATGAAGTCCGGGCTTAAAAACGTTTCTTAGTATAAACCTACTAACGGTCTAACACACATCCTGCATCCTGACTGGCTACTCTACTAGAGTTCTATTTGTGATAGCCTACTAGTTGAGAAAAGATGGCGGATCAAAATAGTTATGAGCCCCGTTTTGCTATAATATCAGAGGATCTCATCGATAACTTAATTTGTATATCCTTTTTGTCCGATTATTAGGTTTATACTAAAACAATTAGACCTCTCGGCCTCATGGACTACGAGTTTGAATAGCACATTCGGCCTACGGCTGCATGAGCTGTTGACTCGTAGTCCATTTGTCCTTCGTGGACGAATGGACTACGAGTAAATAGTCGATCCATGAGGCAGTAGGCCGAATGGACTATTCAAACTCGTAGTCCATTTGTCCTCGAGGTCTAATTGTTTTAGTATAAACCTACTAATCGGTCAAAAAAAAATGTGCAAATTACATTATCGATGAAATCCTCTGATATTGAAATCCTCTAATTGTTAAATATCATCTCATTTTGCAGGTTCATGGGTGCTATGATATCAACTTGCTGTCCTACACTTGAGGAGGTAAATAACTGTCCTCGGACCTGGAACCTTAATACAGAAAGACTTTTTTTATTATCGCACTGTTTTTATATTATCGCACATTTAGTGATATACCTTTATTCGGACTGATTTTTTATTAGCTTGATGTATAAATATTTATAATGTATTTATTATAATATAACTGTTTATTTTACTGAATTATTTAAGGTCTTTGTAAACACTTGAGTCAATATTCGTAATAAAGTATTCTTCAAAATACGTCATGTGCGATTGTGTATCTGCTTTGGAGAAAATGTAAATGATGCAAGATCATCATAACCCATATTTAAAGGTTTATTTCTTTTGCTGCAATATAGCAACTACCCCACATGAAAATAATTCAGTTCCAGGAGTTTTTTCAAGTTAATCCTTTTAGTCGCAGTTGTATTTTTAAATTCTCCCAATTCTCCCATAGTTATCATTTAATAAGTTTGAGAGAATTTAACTTTTAAGTTTTCTTTTACAATAGTTTGCTTTGTTTTATTAATTCTCATTTTCTCATTACCAGAGGACGTATTTTTATGTGTTATGTAAGGAGGAGTTGGGTGTTGATAACTGACTTGGAAAGTGCAAATAGTGCCTTCAGTTTGCAATAAATTAAATAATCATCATGTATAGATAGCACATACTTGCTGGTAGCTAACTTGAAGCTACTAAAATGGGCACCGTGGCCACGTTAGCAGCGACCATTACCCCTTAAATGTACCTTTAAAAATAGTGAGCCTGAAGACTAGCAGCCATGGACAGCTGTTTCTGCACTCGTGTTAGTAGCTAATTCGAAAACACCAATACAGCTGTCCATAGCTTACTATTTCTCACGCTTACTATTTCTTTTATGGTAGATATTTACACTTACTGTTTCTTTTATGGTAGATATAAGGGGTGATGTCCTGCTGTCTAAATGGCCTTAGTACCCATTAAAGTGGCTTCAAGTTCTCTACTAGTAATACTAGTATGTATGATATGCTATCTATGCTTGATGTTTATCGCTCAAGCCCTAGCACTTTTGTTATCGAGTTTTGATAACTTTTGTTCTTGTTGTGCAAGATAATGTCAAGGCGAGGTTCTTTTTTCTCGTGTAGCACGATATGGTAATTGTTGACTTTGTCTTATCGCCCCATGAAAGGTAAGCTGTGACAGTCTTGAATTCTAGATTTTGTTATGTGGACTCCGGATCCCACCTCAGTGGATTCCGGATTCAGTTCTAGACCTGGATTCCAGAGAGCAGGGTTCCGTATTTCACAAGTAAATATTTTAGGAATTTCGGATTCCACAAGCAAACGTTTCCTGAATTCAGGAATCTGGATCACCTTACATAGGGCAAAACTAAAGTAAGCCAGCTCAATTTTTTTTACCCTAAAGCTAACCTAACCCTTACCTTTATCTGACATTCTGCAACAGAGTCAAAATTTACCAACACTATAAAACAACATTTAATATTTGTAGCAAAAGATAATCGACCTAGTATGGTAGGCCGAGTTTAGGTTTACCTTTTCGTCAATGTATCTATCTTTCTGTCGTGTCGCGTTTGGGAAATTACCCAGAAGTCCTTGCGTATAGGTTTGATGAAAGCAAAGCTGCCACTAGGGTTTCGAACGAAGCTTTGTACGGAGCGAGAGGAGTTTCGAGTTTTCTGAAAGATGTCGTCCAGTAAACTTCTTGCTCAGACGCTTAAAATACACACAATGCAGATGCCGTTACCTACACCAAGAAATGCCGAGCCTCGGTTTCGAAAGGAGTCGTTCCGCTAACTCCAAAAGCATTGCCAAGAGACTTCTAAAGACACTCAAAGAAATGTCAAACACACTGAAACACAATATGCCAAAAATACTCAAAGAAATGCTAAAGAAATTATAAAGAACTCAAATGAAATTC
>JAOBAY020039037.1:0-13983 GCA_025331085.2 Zoanthus sociatus
AGAGATATCATCTATTCTTCTCACCGTCATTAGATAACACATTGTGGTAATAGCTAAACTTGCAGGGACACTATCGCCACGTTGGTAGCAGGCTTTACTCATTAAAACTACCATGAAAACACAGCGAGCCTATGACTGCTAGCAGCCATGGACAATTATTGTCGAAATGAGCAGTCGAGTTAAAGCAATTATGATGTACAGAATTGTTCACGAACATACTACTTCTTATCTGAAAGATATGTTCGACAAACCGAAAAGTTCAGAGGTTTATAGTCTTCGTAATTCTGAATCAAATATGCAAATTCCGCAAGTTCGAAACTCTCATTTGAGAAAAAAGTTTTTCATTTACCGGAGCATCACTATTAGAATTCCCTTCCCGAAAATCGTAAAAAAGAAAAAAACACTCTTTTCATTTAAGAAGCATGTTAAAAACTATAAATTTGCATCAACAACAACAAAATTTTAACAACTATACTTTTTATTGTATACTTTTTATGATGTAAATAAGATAATCACGGCTTTTAGGCAGAACAGATTTATATATTTTTATTGTAAATTTGTATATGTAAATTTGATAAAATTACCGTGAATAAATAAAGTGTTCCAATTCCAATGCTAATTCCACATCCCACAAGCACTGCGCTTTTGCAATTAATTATGTTCGTTTTGGAAAACAATGCCTGTATGCTAGCAATGCCACTCTGATAAGGCCAAGAAATCTCAAAACAGCTGCTAATAAGATCTCACTCTCGAAGGCAGCTAGCCCGTTCAGCGGTAAGCCCTGGCGTTCTACTACACGAAACAGCTGTTTAAAAAATCTAGCCCTAAGAACTAGTCTGTTCAGGAAAAATCCCTGGCGTTATTTTACACCAAAACAACAGTCATTTGCTGTTAGTATAGGCTCACTATATTTCTATGATAGTTTGCCGGAAGGGGTAAAACCCACTGCCAACATGGCCAAATTAAGTGCCCAATATAGTGGCTTCAAGCATGTTTGTTCTATCTATACTAGCTTTAATATCATAAAATAAATCTAATCACGGATAGCCTTAGTTCTTTTAAATCCACCATGTTGAATTACTACTTTTCTGCCTTAAGCAACTACGATTGCCCGTAGTCTATGCAATCCTACCTCATGTTGCCAGTAGCCTATTGTTGTATTACGTAGCTTTTATAATATTTTCATAGCTTATATTATTTTTAAATTTTCTTTATAACTTCGGGCCCACAGTAATTGGCTGCATGATACGCTGTTGTGGTCACCTTGCCATTCATATTTTTTGTCGTGTTTTACTATCCCTATTTATAGTAATTATTGTATTTATGTATATGGCGAAGCAAATAAAATAAAATAAAAAAAATAAAAAATAATTTTCAGCTCACTGATTCTCCTACACAAACAGTCTATAAAGATCACATATCTGATGTTCAAGGAATTTAACTTAGGTTCTGGAAGATTATGCATATGCATACGACGAAGAAATGAACGATATAGTTATTAAAGAATACTCGAAGTAGTAATACTAGTCGTGATAGATACTATGGCAGACAAACTGCATACATTAAAACTACCTTCTCCTTTCAGTGCCTTAAGAAACCTTTCATCCTGCTTGGAACTTGTTATGATAACATCAGGTTGAACTTGCTCCTTAACTGAAAGTAGTGAAAATTAAGCATTTCTATTAATTTGACACCTTATTCCATGTTATTTGATTGTACATTTTGTAAATAATGGTAAGCTTGACGGAGGCCAAGGCTGAGATATTTAAATCATGACGTGTAAGGGCTAGCTTGTTTGAGACAGATGATTTTGTTCACAAGTCTACAAGAACGAAACAAATGACGTTGCTCTACTAAGAGCCCTTGTAGCTCAGTGGATAGAACGTCAGCCTGCTCTTCGGAAAGTCGTGGGTTCGAATCCCCTCATGGCCCAGAACGTTTTCTGAGTATTATTGGTTTGAAAAAAAAGACACTGCGCACCAGTAGTTGTTTATTTGTGATTATACATTCATTTGGCAGTATGCTTTTTCTGAAGCCTTGAATAAAAGTATATTTTGTATCATCTTTTATCTTTTATTATCATTTATAGGTGCGCCGGTAATAGGCATAGACAGATTCTGCTCAAAAAGACTTGAAAAGTTGGCCAAAAATACCTTGAAAAGTTGCTCAAAAGTTGCTCATATTTGAAAAAGTTGCTCCTAGAATATAAAAAGTGCTAAAATATATATTTATGCACACTTAATAAATCAAGCAATTTATTCACAATTTATTACTTGATTTACTGAAAATTGCTAAAGAATGAAATTTCTAAACTCAGCAGCTTCAAAAGATCAATATTATTCTAACACTATATGGCATTATTATACTGAATTTTATGGTTGTAGTAAAACAAAGAGACTCAGTGCATCAATATCCATTGGCTGAACTAAAGGTGTCTTAACAATATTTAATAATAATAATAATAATTAATAATATAGGTTTATTAGCAAATCCACAATAAAATGGCTCTTTTGTGCTAAGTTACAACAAGGCTAAAATATATAAATATCTATATTAAACTATATTACAAAAGTTAAATAAATACTTGGGAATGATAATTATGTATAAAAACTATTAAGATAAAAGATTAAAAGATGAGTTCCAAAAGTCTCGAATAAAACATATTACAAACTATTGGCAGCATCAGCCGCAAAGTATTTCTTGGCGCCGCGATTGAATTGATGTAGATCTAGACATGAGCGCGTGCAAAGTGGAAGGGAATTAGAAACCTTAGATCTGCTGTATTGAAATGTGTCCCGAATGTGGGTTGTTTCATTTTCAAATGAATTTGGAATCAAACTGATATGATATACAGTAATATCTGCTACTATATTTTGAAAGAAAACTATAACAACTAAAAGGCTGACTGAGGTTCTTAAGAAGTCCAAGCAGTAGCAATGAAAGTGTTCATGCCTTTCTCTGGCACTCATTATATCTGATCATCACAGATGCTTCAATATAGTCTTCTTAGGCATTATCCTGCTGAGAAGACAGAGTGCTGAGTAAGCTGAAGACCCTCTCAGAAGCAGCAGAACTGGGCTGAATGAGAAGTAACGTCGTAACAAGTGAAGCCCAGTGTGGGAGGGTGTGATGATGTGCTGCCCTTCATGTCAGTTTCTGCTCCTCACTCAAGTCCACAATACTATCGGCAGCAGCAAGATAGGCGGCTGGAAGCTCTCTTGCCAGATTAGCAATTGTGTTATCATCTACAAAAGGGAAATTCTTGAATGCTTGGAGGGCTGCAGCATTAGGCCTTAACAGTTGGACTTGAACTGGGCAGCAAAGGCGTGCTACCTTGAATGCACGTACTATATTGCAGAACTGGATGCTGAACGTTTCTTGAAAAAAGGTCAGTCCTGACTGCTTGCATGCTTTAGCCTGATCAATCAATCTAGCTTGAAGGGCAGCATCACCACTGGCAATTTCTTTGGCAACAGCCAAGGTGCAAGGGTAGTGGCCTACCCCAGTAATTTGAGCAACAGCTGAAAGATGCTCATAGCATGAGAATGTCAAGGGGCCATCACCTTCAAGGTTGTATGTTGACTTAACAAAGTGGATTCCAGCATCGACAAGAGCAGCGAGCTCAGAGCGGAGATTTTGAAGGTGTTGAGGATTCTCAACGATATTCAACATGTAGGTGTAAACAGCATTAGAATTTAAGAATTTTTAACTTCATGCTAGGGCTATGACTGTACGTACAAATTGAATACGTTATCATCGTTGTCAGCGGCAACTGCGAATTTGAAATGGTGTATATAATGTTTTAAAATTATTATAACTTCAGTCATTGTTACTGTAATGTTTTAAAATGATATATTGACTAATGTTGCTGTATACAATTACTGCTTTGTGACTGTTTGTCAGCATATTAACTAAATTGATTGATGGAATTATTATGAAATTATGATATTTGTGTTTGGTCTCGTAAAAAAATGTTTTTCTGAAGAATTGCTTACTTAAGCCTTTCTAAGTTAGATAAGTTACAATGAATAAAAAATTTTATATCTCTTTTTCTACACAAGTATGGAATTGTTTACCTCTCCTGATAAATTGAAAGTCACTAGTTTCGATGACATCCACTAGCATGTGTACTTGTGATGTTTCAGTATCGTAATATGCTGCTCCTAACTTACCACCACTCCACACAGTAGATAACACACTCTGTTGAAAAAGGAATACAGTAAATCGTAATTTCTTTGCTTTCTGTTTAGTTTATACAAGAAGGGGATAGGGGGAGGACTGGAGGGGGATACGAGCATAGTGTCCGAAACCGGGGGTCCGTCAGCTTTCGTAATTCTTCTTAATAGGAAAATAGAAGATATTAAAGTAAAATTTGTTTTGGAACAAAAGCAATTTTTTTCAGATGTCGACATTGTTTGGATGCTGCCATTTTGCTTGAACGAAGAAAATACTCAAAAGCGCAGTCAGTGTTATATAGTTCGAAAATGTTCTAACGCAAGTGATTACAATAATTTACTGTAACTTGTTTCACAAACCAAGATTTTTGTGTCAATTGCATTCTTTTGATAATTCTCTATAAAAAAGGCATCAAACACGAACGTTGTTTATTGACTTATTAAAATGATGAATCGGGTCTATCTTACTTCTGTTCGACTTGGATCTTCATCTCCTGCTATTTCTGTTCGTCTCTGGTAGCCGCTATGCTGAACTATTTCTCGCTCTGTCAGGTTTTCATCATTTTGCTCGGATTCTGTCGCGGTGAGTGTGCAACTTGTTGGCAAATCTTGTCTGCAATCTGTATCTGTTAAATCTGAACAATATCTTTTTGCTGTGGAACTGAAACCAAAACTTCGCCTGGGAACAGAGTTGCAAGTTCTTTGTTTCACATACCACGAAGACCTAGCTCGTTTTTCCGTTCGGCAAGACATTGATACTTGTTTTTGTGGCGTAATGCCAGTGGTATTGGAACTATTTGGGGTGAGAAATTTTCTACAGTGATCCATACTTTGTAGGTTTAAATCCATGGTCTGTGGGCCAGATCGTAGACTACCCGAAGAACTCAACCCAGTATTCATGACTGAAATTGCAATCTTAAACAAAGTAAAGAAAATTAGGGGTCACAAAAGTAAAAGTGGGAAAAATCCAGCTGCTTTAACTTATATTAGTCATTTTGTCAACTGATAAGCTGAACGGTACGCGCGTCAGCTATTTCCCGCCGATGTTCACTTTTCCCGCCATTACCTCCGCGCGCACATACGGGAACCAGGCGAGAACCATTTTCTCATGGTCAGTGTTATAATCATTATATTTAGATAGCAATAAGTATATACATATATATGATTCAAAACTTGTCGAGTAAGTAAAAAGAATAACTCTTTATATCTTTTAAAAAAGGAGCTCGTAAGAAAAACCGCTGGTCTTTGTAACGGCAGTCTCACTATTTTCGACTGCATCAATGAGCTGCTATGGGGCAGATGATTTTCTTACATTTTTGAGAAAAAAAGTTGCTCTAGTACAATACATATATTAGACAACACATACAATCTTGACCCGACTTTCAAAGATGTGGTTAACGGATAATTTGATACTTGAAAGAATCGTGACCAATCTTCCACTGAATGATGTTTTGAGCTGTCTCTGTGTCTGCAAGCAATGGAAGGTAAACCTATACTTGAAATTTCCCGTTGTTTGTTTATCGTATTTGTACTGGTAATTCGTACATGTTTCTTCTAATTCATTAATGATTGGATAAGGATAATGGCTATGGAATAAATAATAGTATAACAGTAAGGCAGGAAGTTCTTGGATCACACTAGCTACATTCAACTTTCACCACCTTGTTGAGTTTAATATCCATTCTTTTGCGATTCATTCATTGGATCCGGACGTCAGCACCTAGAGTTGACGGCATCGCAGGTGGTTAGGGGCCGACAATTTAACTCTTGAGGGGGGAATGGGGATTGATTTCTGGTCAGCAAGTTTTTTTCTAGCAACCTGGTGGGCAGGATATTTTTGGTATAATTTCGGTATTGGGGTGTACTATTGTTACTCGGGCTACCTGTGGTAGACCGAGTCTAGTTTAATCATAAAAACTAGCTCTTTCCCAGACCTTAACTTCTACAGTAATATACACATTGGAACTGCATGCATAAATAAGTACAACCCAGTACGGAAATTATCCCATATTTTTTTCCCTCCTAAATGCTCTGCAGGATAATTTTTCTCTCCGCATTTCTCTGCAGGATTTTTTTTCCTCAAAAAAAGTGTTGTGTTTACATTTACAGAATGTATGTACATTTACATTGTGGTTATTGCAGTAATAGTTCTAATATGGAGCTGCAAAGCCTTAAAATATTGTAAGCTATACGAAATCATATTTGTATAGCTACATGTTTTCAGAATGTCATTCTTTAAAATCATTTAAGAAATATTCTTGAACCTGAGGATGATTATACTAATGTCCCAGAAATAATTACACTGTTATCCAAATATAAATATAGCCTTCAGTGTTCTCGCCAGGTCCCGAAAGCAGAAGGGCGCTTCATTTACATAACAATAGAACATGCAGGATTGGTTGGGTGCGTGCTTCGAAAATTTAATTGATCTGGCCTTACCGAAAGTTTTGAACGATATGTAAAAATCGCGGCCGAATTTGGTCACTAATCGACAAAAATCCGTTTGAGTTGATCACATTTATCGCTCAAAATTAGACTGAAATTATGAGAAAACAGAAGGGCACTACGGAAATCAGAAGGGCGCTAGAGAAAACAGAAGGGCGTTGGAAAAAACCAGAAGGGCGCAGCACCCTTCTGATTTGCCCTGGCAAGAACACTGGCCTTTGCGCCTAACACACATACACACATATATATACATATATATTTAAAAACAAGAAATCTATTCTAAGAGATACTGTTCCTGATGCAACATAGATTGTATATAATAATAATAATGAACTGGCACAAAACATTCTTTTTGTTAGCATATTATAAAGCTACCTGCTTCGATTAGTTATGCTATCTGTGGTGTAGCTCTGCCATATATATTGTAAACTGTTATTGCCTTCCTAAATAAAAATATTGTTATTGTTGTTGTTCTTTGTCTAATAAAACTTGATTCTTCAAATAAAAAAACTTACCTCTGTTACTGCTTGTGATAAGCTAATGAGTTTGGATACAGTGCAAGCCAGCAAGCCAGAAATCCCTGATCACAATAACCACAAGCTACCTAAGGAACTGTAGGCTAACTGCAGTGCTAACTAGGCTAGCCAATGTGTAATTTAGGCTAACTGTAATGCTTGCATGACTCCTAGGACTTGGAACCGTATGAACTGAGCAAGCAAGAAATCCCTTATCCCATTATAAGGGCAAACCGCAAGCTACCTAAGCTAACTGTAGACCAACCAGTGTGATGTTTAGGCTAACCAGAGTGTTATTTAGGCCAATCAATGTGTTATTTTAATATGCTAACCAGAGTGGCTCGCTGGTTTGCAGATTATCGGGAATGGTTGCTGTTTTGCTGGGATTTTGTAAGGGTCCCCAGGAATGATGAAATAGCTTTGCAAAATTGTTTCTTTTGCTTGCAGCATGACAAGAATTTTTTTTTCTTTTTCATTTGTGCTGCATACACTTTTTTCTTCCAACAAGTGCTTGCAGGAATTTTTTTTTAAAATCAGTCACTCCCCTCCCCTCCCCAAGTGTTACATGGTCGGTCCCTTGCTACCACCAGGTGGGGGTATTCGTTGGCCCATTGTCCATAATGTGGTTTGGGTTTTCATATCCGGCATTGTTGTGTTCAATTCTCTTCACTCCAAATATTACAAATATTAATTTTAACAGATTCCTTAGAGATTTATAACTTACTGCATGTACTTTTTCCTCAAATGTAACTGTTATCCTTCAAAATTGGATTGACTGTAATGATTGTAGTTATTAACAAATATGGTAATTTTAACAAGTACTTGAATAGAAAAGCTAGATATGAGCTGGACAACACTCCTCCAAACTATGGCTTGTGTGTTACTAATGCATGATATGTTTTCTTTTTTGTTGAGTAAAGTGAAAGGGAATAGAAAAGAAACTTTTCCCAATGCATGTTTTTTTATTATTGTTTGATATTCCAAAATACTAAATCCATATCTAAGCTCAGCACACCCCTATAACATTCTAAGAACATGTTAATGTATTCACCTTTGTTGTTATTTTAAAACAGGTCGTGCTGTCGTCTAATAGCTTTTGGAAGGCATACACATTTCACTGGTTTGATTTTTCAGATGAAGATCAACCATCAGGAAATTTGTTTACATGGACAGATCCTGAATGCTGGTTTTGCTACTGGAATAGATTTAATGATATTGATCATAATGATGATGAAGATATTTTGTCAGTATTTTATACTCCTCCAAAAAGATGGAAAAATACCGGCATTATCCACCCAGCCTCATTTCATGTTCATAATACCAACAGCATTCTATGCTATAAAAACTTTTTTAAATGTGTGATGACTTTGAACAAAATGGGGCATGGATCGCTTGTGGAATATCTCCTTTATTCTGGTTTGTATCTTTTTTTATTAGTATCTTAATATTTTCTACATAGGTTTTATTCCTCTATCAATGGAAAACTTTGGTATATTCAGCAAGAGGCCATAAAATATATACAGTTACTGCTAAGTTAATCATAAATATTGAAATATAAAATTTACAGTTTCTATTTTGTAAGACTTAAGAAGAAACACTAAAAGTAAGTATGGCAGGGTAATGTTGACACTGAGCAATTGAGAATCCACTGATGAAAATATTCTTTGATCTTGGGGGGGGGGGTAGAAAAGTAAGGGTCCATTGACTCCCCCTGAGTTAGCTTGCTGTGATAGGAATTTTGGATTGTTTGGTATCACCAAATGAGGCAGTTCTTTATCAGAGTTGTTCAACTGATAAGTAGATACATCCTTTGTTTTGCTATTATCTGTTGGGTATCATGTCCAAGAATATCTTGGCTATCCCTTTTGTGACCAGGGGTAACAAGTACCCTAGAATTGCTTGTGACACTAGGGTTATCTGGGAGTACTCTTAAGTGCCTGTTACTGAACGGGTTGAACACTTATTAATTTTTTTTTGACTCTCGGAAGCTTATTAGGAGCCCCATGGTATATTATTTCTATGTAATTACCTATTAAGCACTCTGCAGCATAGGTGTAAAAGCAACAGAAATCTGTTTCAAAACTTTCACTGGAAACTGAGCCTGCGTTTTTTTATTTATTAAAATGCAATGCAATGTCTTCTCATTTTTAACTTGAAATTGTTCAATCTAGTATGATTCCCAAACCAGGATGTTTTTGGGCCACCTTAGACCAGCTTGTCCAAGTGCATTTACTCCCAGTGTGGACAATCTTTTGTGATCAACTTTGAAATGTTTGCCCCTTTTCTTGGTTCTTTCAAACCAAGCTTGTTGCTATAATCTCTTGAGATGTGATTGATAGGTTTTATTTATGCACAGGACACATGAGAGACAATTATGTAACTTATCGACTCCTACCCTCCTGTTTATTTTCATCAATCCCCCCATTTTTCTTAAAAATTCTGACCCCCCCCCCTCCCATTTATTAGGCACCTAAGAGTACTTCCAGGAGTTACCCCATTGGTCACTGGCAAGATGTGGTCTTAGACTAGTACTCTGAGGACACTCAACACACATTGTAAGAATGACTTACCTCAGAGAACTGGCATATTTTGTCCTTTCAAAAAATTCTTGAAAAAACTGCTTCAGTCTGTAAAAATTTGAATTTTAGAATAATATAATTTGTACAAACTTATTTCGTTCATGCAGTTTTAGGAATGAAAAAGTTCAAGCTATGTTTTGACTGCAACATGTCATTTTCTAAATTTCATTTGTTCCAAGCTCTCATTTTTATGAAAATATTCAGTTGTCTGTGTTGCCAATGACCTGTATTTCTGCAGTTTCAATATGTCTTTAAAAAAAAAAACTATCTGTGGCAGAAAAGAAAATTGAACATTGAAAATGCCTGGAATGCAACCTGAGACCATGTGGTTGGAAGTCAGAGGTTTTTCTGACTGCACCAACCTTACTGCTGTATATATTTCATAATACAATATGATCTCAATTGGTGGATTTACTGAGGACTCAGCATATTTGTTTATGATTTGCAGGTGCTTTGGGAAATGAATCTGGAGGGACTAGAAATTTGGAAGTTTGCTTGTTTCCTTGGCAGAAAGATCATTTGCCAGATGACAAGGATATAGCAAGAATCTTTACTTTTAACAAAGAGATGATAACTCCACATGCTTCGCTTGCTAAAATTCAAGAGAACTATCTTGAATTGACAGTTTCAGAATATATGAATGAAAAGCATTATTAACTTGACAGGCAAAAGATTTGTTGTAGTGATGATGGAACAAAAGGTAGTAGATACTTTGATTTTATTCAATGGTTGAAAAAACTCTTTAGGCCTACTGTTTTCATCTATGTTGGTCTGGATAGGATGAACCCTGTGCCATATTTTATACTCACACAACTTGCCCCAGGGTGGATGGGAGGGTTTTTGACTTGGGTCACCTGCACATAATGTCTCTTTTGTCAGTATTGTTTAAAATTAACTCAAAGACATACAACAGAATAATCATTTAATAAATATTGTATCAGTCTAGTCTACATTCATGCAGAGATAAAAAAGTAAAAAAAAAAATTGAGCTCCAGATACACTTGTGGAACACTTTACCAGTAAACCACAGGAAGTCATATGATAAAACATCTAAATAGTGTATTGACGGTCATGGGTTCGGTTCATTCCTGGAGCTCCAGATAGGAACTGAACTCGTCACATTCAGTACACTAGTGGAACGCTCTACCACTAAGACATAGCATCACATATGTTGATGGGGACCGAAGAATGTACTGGGGACCGAAGAATGTACAAGATGGGAAGCTTTTTGGCCGCTCTCTGACATGTACCATTTTTTCATCAGTTTTAATATTATAATTGTACTTGTCGTTTTAAGTTTTGTGTAACAAACATGCCTGTTACGGTGGAGCAATTTCGTTCAGTTTTGAATGATATATTAACTCCTTTGAGTTTGAAGTTAGAAATCAACAATTTACGAACCAAAATGGGCAGAAACTATGAAATTTCTTGATGTACTATTAACAATACATGATGAAAGAGAGTGTTGAAATTTTAGGCATATTTCTCATTCATCATAATAAGCTTTCTATTTACAATTTCTAGATATGTGGATCTTATTATTATTAAGAGTGACTGAATTCCAAAGAAAGCAGAACTTGTATGATAGACTCCAATTCTGATAGCTAAATCATAGAAAAAACTATTTGCTTAACAATAATTAACAATCAAATCATCATAAAGATGATACGAAAGTAATCAATTATAAATATAGATATTGAATTCTAAGAAATAATAAAATGGTTAAACAAACAAAATTCATACGGGCTGATGATCAAGTATAGTCGTGGAAACAACTCAAGAAATTTCAGTATTCTCAAAGGTTCTTTCTACGTCAATTACGAAGGAAGTGGTTGCCCATTCTTCCTAGCCAGAGGCTAATGTTTAATCGCTTGACGGCTCAGATCTTGGCGTGAAAGTCGAGTTTGCTTTTAAAAGATTGAGGAGAATATGTTCCTTTTATTTTGGTATTTATAGTTGATTTAGTCTTTGCCTCAAAGTGATATTGTTTGTTAGCCAGATGCAGTTTTTCATAGGGGAACATGAATATCCTGTGTCTGACGCGTGTTTATGAATGAAAATATTTGTTCCTGGTTTTAATGTAGTCAAAGGTAGGGGGTAAGAGATTATTCATAAGTTTATACGTAAATGTTGTGGTTTGTCACACATTAATCTGTTGAAGTTTGAGTATTTTCAGGGAAGTGAATTAGGGTGCAGCGTGAGCAAGATATTAAGAATGAGGGAGGACGTGAATAACTGGTTTTTGTAGTTTGACTGCAGTTTATCAATTTTTTTGGGAACAGTTTGACTATTTTTTCTAATGGGAAGCATTTCACCTAAATAATATTTCCATAGAATAGGTACAGATACATTGAAGACATGAAGAGTAGTATAGTGTCAAAAGTATTCTTTCTGGTAAGTAAGTAGTCAATCAATCAATTCCAATTTTGATTCGGTTTTATCCCCGTAAACCTGGGTGGCCGGATTTACCCCACTCTGGCAGCAATCGCTCCTACTCCGACTCTCCATCTCGCTTGATTCAAAACATGTTAGCGAGTGGGCTTTGAACTCGCGCATGGAGACTAATGATTGGAATTTAAACGTAACGCAGTTCTTGATACTGATTGGCAAACCAGACAAACACTTTAAACAGAACGTTCTATCATTATTATCTTTTAGTTTTTTTAAGGGGCCGCCGACATATTCCCCCTCCTCCGCTTAACGTCAACTGGAAGTTAAAATCAGACCCCCCCTCCCTTCCCACTCCTTAACGTCCACTTGACATTTTGCCTCATCCCCCAAAAAGTCACTGCATTCCAGTACCAATTCTGAAATGCACCTTTCACTCGATTTCACGTGAAGATGTCAACCATTTACTGTTTTAAAACTTGGTAGAAACTTCATACATCGAATTTCTTTGCCCTACCTGTTTTCTTGCAAAACGTACATAACTTCTTTTTCCTGTCAATGTTTTTGGCTCCCTACTACACTAAATAACAATAATATTAGTATTCATAAGTCAAGGCCAGAGACGCCATGTCAATCTGAGAGCAAGTGCCTTTCACAGTTCGACTATTTAAAGTCATATGAATGATATGTGGCCAATTCTGGAGACAAGTATGGAGAAGGGAAAGATGGCATCAATTATTGTTGCTGCTCTTGAATGCAGTGTTTTATATGAGACTATGGAAAGACCAAAATCTCGACATTCTCTTGATTTGTAGTTATGCTGCTCATATCGAGACTTTAATCGAGACTTTATTTAGGTGTCAAGTCTTCCAGCCGGCCAAAGGCCTACTAATTGGGACACCATTTTTACCACTCTAAGGTGGACGGAGACATTTCACATGATAAACACACACACACATAAACACAGATATGTCGCCAAGGGCCTACGATTTAACGTCCTTATCCGAGAAGACGTGAAGGTCTAACCATTTGCAGATGTTAGAGCAAAGGCAGCACCTTCTCAATTATTTTAAGACCCTGATTGGTGGTCAGGCCAGAAATCGAACCTGAGCCTCTCGCACAGCAGACTGGTGCCTTACCAACTGGGCTAACCAGGCGCCATTCAAACTCTATCTCAAAAAACAAAAATCAATCATTATTACACTGCACTCTATATTTGTTAATATATTTATTAAATATATCGTTTAGGAACAAAAATAATTATGACAAAACTACACAGAGTTATTCAGACCTTTCCATGGTGAATCGAGCCAATCACGGTTACGGATTTCCCTTTTATCTGTTTTTGCTTCCAAGTAAGCTTCTTCACAGATTTTTTCATAGTTCTCTTTCTCTTCCTACAAGAAAAATTCTTACTCAGGTGCGTCAAGCAAACCATCCACCAATCATGATTTATATATCAAGCATCTTGACAACTTGTTATTCATTTGATTACCAAACATGATAAAGATTAAACAGCGTTCGTATGTCTAAATTAAATCTAATTAAATCTAATAACTTTTACGCATACAGTTACTGTTATGTATTTTGCCCTTCAAACTATAATTCGGAAGATTATTTTCCCACATTTTATCCTTCAAAGCCACATAAACTCTCAAAGACAAGAATATACAATCTATAAAAGACTAATTTAATCAGACACTACCTCAACAAAAAGTTTTTGAAAATCGATTCAAAATAACAACACACTATCTGTAGCATGTAAAGCTTTGTAATCTGGTTATCTCAATTGTCAAAATTATGCCAATCTGCACTCGTGTGGGCCTGGGGGGGGGGGGGGGGGGGGGGGGGGGGGGGGGGGGGGGGGGGGGGGGGGGGGGG
>JAOBAY020039120.1:0-13982 GCA_025331085.2 Zoanthus sociatus
GTATTTTTGAAATTTTTAATTAAAATTTTTGTGAGATTATTCGATGAAAGTCTCGTTATATATACAATAAACAAATTATAGCATGGAAAGTGCTTTGTACGGGATTTATTTACACGTTGTTTGTGTCATAAACTCACTCGCTCGTACCTCGCTCGTTCGTTTTATGATACAAACAAGTCGTGAATAAAATCCCGTACGTCGCACTTTCCATGAAATAATCTCTATATCTGATTTAAACAAAACATTAGAGAGATTAGCATGATTGATTTCTAGAGGCCTCGCTTTTTATTGAAGTAATTTTGTTGAGTATATTATAAATATAATCGCCCTCGAGGGCTCGTCCAATTTTGAGAAATCTGAAAACATCACTCGTACCTATTAATTACGAATTGTACTCGACATTGTGCGATTTCCTATACTAATCAATTTCTAGCAATATTTATTTATGTATTTAGATTTCGAACGTCGTCTCCTTCTTTTCTCTGTTTGTGTTGATACATCGCTATGAACACTTGAACTAATAACTCATCCGCGATTCGAAACAGTGTCTTCTGTACTGATAAAAAATTGACAAATAAATAATTTTAAAAAGTTTAAAATGTTTAAAAACAAACGTTTTAGACTATAAGCCATCTTCCGATTAAAAACACAAAAAATATGCCACAGTTCAGGAAAGAAAAGAGAGATGGAGGAAAAACTTTACAAATTTATAAACAACAGGATGTACTTCCAGTCTCTTGCGAATGCAATAGATCTTTTTACGTTGATGAAGAAAATTTTAAAGAATGTTTCGTTAACTTTTTTTTCTTTCATAGGTTTCACAGCTAATGGTAGCAACACACCCCACTCAAAGGAAGACGGACAAGATGGCATAAACGTCTTATTTACAGTTCTCTTCTCAATTAGTATGTTCTTTGCTCTATTTGGAAATCTTTTCGTCATCTTCGTTGTGTTTAGGAAACGTAGGATGAAGACATCAACAAACGTGATGCTTGCAAATCTGGCTGTTGCAGATCTTCTTGTTGCTTGCACAGTAATGCCTTTTGAAATTGCTTTCCGTAATGGAGCAGGACACTGGGTTCAAGGAAAGTTCGGTGACGTCAGCTGCAAGATCTTCTTTTTTCTAACACACACAACAATCTCAAGCTCGATTGTCACCTTGACCTTGATGGCACTTGACAGATTCCTGGCCATTATGTTTGGCTTGAAACATATCCGCATCTTTGAAAATGCCAAAATAACCACAGGTAAATCATGATTTTTCCAATTAATGAAACAGATTAAGACAGAAAAACCGTAAAACAAAATACAATGCTACATCACCCAAATCAAGGGAAGGCAAAACAACACATGAAACGGAATTCTAAGAGTTTATTTAAACATTTTTAGTCCCGGTCCTCAATTTTATCAGAGAACGCAACACTCACAAAGGAAGTCTAAAGATGCTAGTCATAAAATCCTGAACCTAGTCTGGGAATCACAAATGTAGCCCAATATTACAGTCGTGGAATTTAGAATCCAAATTATAAATTCAAAAGGCAGTCGGGAACTTAAAACTCCTGTTTGAGAATCCATGCAGAATGTAGCCAGGAAATAAAAAAAATTAGTGGCAAAGCCTGTTTAGCTTCTCCAGGTTAAGTTGAACATCTAGGTAAGGCAAAATTTAAAGCAGCAGTTGCTTTTCTAAGAAAATGTTTATGCTCTTTGAAGATAATGTTTAAATTTCCTATGGAAAAACTTACTAATTAGAAAAACTTACAGCTCAAATCCGACTCACGACGATTATATAGAAAAAAAATTATTGGCAAAAATTCAACCTGAGGTTAGTTAAGTTAATCGGCTTTTGAACAACTGGGCCCAGAATGGTATTAATTGATGGACCCACTTACAATGACCTACTCTCCTGGACCAGCGGCTTCACAGCTCGGTTGGTATATGAGCACTGCACCGGTACCACAAAGGTTACTCGTTCGAATCATGTTTCTCTTTCACAATGCAAGGCCATAGTTCCCTATTTAGTGCCCTATTTAGTGACTGTATTATAAGATCGTATGTGCCACACAGTTATATTTGATATTTCAGCCACATCCCATGAGCGTTACGCTTCTACTTTACTTTGTATTTTCTGTGGGAATCTGAGCCTGTTTGTTAGCTATACCATGCCTAGAAATCTCAAAACAGCTGCTAATAAAATCTAGCGAAAGCAGCTAGCCCGCTCAGGGGTACGTCCTGGCGTTCTACGAAACAAATAAAATCTAGCGAAGGCAGCTAGCCCGCTCAGGGGTAAGTCCTGGCGTTCTACTACACGAAACAGCTGTCCACAGCTGCTAACATTCAGGCTCTTACATTAAGGCATTATCAGTGATCTCTTGTCCTAGCTACAGCCATGGACAGGCAGACAGATGGGTAGGCTCCTCTACAAATACACTTTATAGATTAGTCTTGTTTGTTTTTATTTTCAGGAATTATTTGGATCACATCCATGGCGATAATGGTTCCAATAATCCCCGCAAGTGAAGTGACTCAACGAAACGGCATGATTCAATGCTTTCGGAACTTCAGGCTATTTGGCGATACAGAGACTGCACAAAAGGTTTTCTATTGGCTCGTGTTTTTCTTCTTGTATCTGATTCCCCTGCTGCTTATGGCCATAATATACACCATTATTATACACAAGCTCTGGTTTCAGAAAGTCCCAGGGAATATCGTTGACAATAATTTGCGGTTAGCTCAGGCGCGTAAGCGCAATGTAATTCGACTTCTTGTCATAATTGTGCTTGTGTTCGCGTTTTGCTGGTTCCCAGCACATGTTGTACACTACTACTGGACATACCATCAAAGAAATCTGCCCAGCCCCATGGTGATAAATTTCAACCTTTGGCTTTCACAAGCTAATAGTGCTATAAATCCTTGTTTATATATTGGTTTAAGCAGTGAGTTTAGGAAGGCGTTCTCACAATGTATGAGGAAATCTGTTACCCAATCAATCTACCGAATGTCAACCAGGATGACGCTTGGATCTGTCCGACGGCGAAATGGGATTCCTCCAGCAAGCAAATCAATTAAGAAAAACAATGTTTGAAGGAAATGCATATAATTGTAATATTTTGTTGTCGCTCGGCAGCTTTAAAATGCTGTGAATCAATCAAGTCTCGCTTTGCGATAGATCTATGTGACTACAAAGTGACCGTTTTTTCAACTTTGAGAAAAGCGATAGCATCAATGATACTTGTCTTTCTTATGAACTTTTCAGGCAAGCGGGTTTTTCTTCCTCAGTCAACATTTACACGTTAATTTGAATCAAGTCCTCACTTCTAACGGCTATTATTGTGAATGTTTAACTAACTTTATATAGCACATAGCTATTAAATGTATCCTAAAGTTGCATATATACGTGGTCAGTTTCTCTTCAGGAAGTTGTCCGTTGGCAAAATAAAGCTAACTAATAAAGACAATTTGTCACTTGTCCAGATACTGATATTCCTTATTTCGCTTTCCCACAATGCTGTTTTTTACATTTCTTGTGCTGCTTTCCCAAATTCTTCTTTTCACTCGAATATTGCCTTTAACTGCTCATTCCACCATGCACCTAAACCATAATTGGATCCAATGAGTTGCTCTCGCTTATCTTCTTTTTTATTTTAGACTTTTTTGTTCGATATATTTGGCCATACCATATATCAAGTTGTTCACATCCGGTGCTTCCAAACATCCAATCATAATTATTAGGATTACTCTCTTTTCTGATCCAATGAGTTGCTTCCGCTTTTCAAAACACAATTTCTGCTAACTCCTTATCTTTTAAATCTTCTCTTTTCCGTTTAAGATTTCTTTGTTTGATACATTTTGCCTTCTGGCTGTGAATGTTTTTTTTCATCTGTTGCTTCCAAACCCAAAGACTTTTTTCCGTTCTTTCCGAATACCTTACCCTTTTTCCACCTCTCAAAAAACCGCTTTGTTTGCTCTGGTATCATTTTGTTTTTACTACCAAATAATAACAAGAACAAGAACAGCAACAACAACAACAACAACAACAATAATAACAACAACAACAAGAACAACAACAACAACAACATTAATAACTATAACAACAATAACAACAACAACAATAATAATAATAATAACAACAATGATAATGATAATAATAACAACAACAATAACAACAACAACAATAATAATAACAACAATGATCAATAATAACAATAACAACAATAATAATAATAATAATAAGTATCCCCGGAGGAGTAGCACCTTTCCTAGTGGCCCTAACACCTAGCACCTTTTGTAGTGGCCCTTGCGGCGTCCTAGACTGGTCTTACCATATCTAGCGCCGAGTGAAGCAAACGCCAGCACTCTGGTTACACCTCACGAGTCAGGGAAATTATGGCCGAAAAAAAACCCACTACGCTGGTGGTAATCTCATATGATATATGATGTCAGACAAAACAAGTAATGTAGATAACTGCGTGAATTAGACCTAGCCACCTGGCGTGGGTATTTCGCCCGGCACGGGCATGGGTAATGAGCAGCCTGAACCGTGTCGTCATCAATCGACTACTCGTAGAAGATGGGATTATGAAGTTAACAAGATAGCCGTGGAATACAGTAAACACCCGCATATAAGCACACATGGAGTAAGAACATCAGGCTAAAATTTTGCAAATAAAGCACCATTTTTATAAGAACAAAATCAGCCTGGAAATATGAATGTTCTTATAAAATGGATAAGACATTTCAGATCATACAAAAGGCCTGCTGCCAGATAACTACAGATCATCAGCTGTGATGCTGTTTTGCATTTGTTTTGAGCTTTTTTCCCTTCAAATGATCTAGTCATGATATTTATTAATTTTCTTGCCATTAAATATGCTAATTTAATCTCAAGCATTTTTTTGCATTGTTACAGTTCTGAATTCCAACAACAAAATTTAAGAACAATTTAAGAACACCTTCAGGCTGATTTTTCACTAAGCACCCGATAAATAAGAACCTGATTAGCCTAACCTCCAAAATCATGTGTTCTTATATGCAGGTGTTTACTGTATTCAAACGCGTAATTGTTTTATTTTTAGCGGGTGAATTGTTATCTATATAAATTCATGCGGGACTTGGGACTCAGATCCACATACGAGTCGAACCTTACTACATTACCGCTGAGCTACTTAAACTCATATGTTGCATGATTGAGGTCACTATATTGGGTTCTAGCTTAGTTCACTGTACAAAATTCGCGGGCGTAATTGGTCAAAAAGCATCACGTGATTTCAATTTATTTGTTGAATTTGATGATATTTTGTTTTAACACATAGCTTAAAAGTATAGCGCGTGCCTTAATCGATAAGCGATAATCTATTGTTTTTGCAAGTTTGAAGTTTGGGCTCCTATTTATGTAGCGCAGCAATTTGCGCCGTTTTTGCTCAGTTTTTCTGTTTGATTTTTTAAAATGGAATTCAAAACTTTGCCAGATTTACTGGATACCTGATTTACAATTATTAAAAGTGGATTCTTTAGAAGTGAGGAATACAGGAAAAAAAATATACAGATTTCCAAATATCATTGATAAGATTGTGGTATTTGCTTAATCGAGGAACAATCCTATATCGCCGAAGTGTGAATTTAGTCGCGTTCTTCTGATTCTTCATTGAATTGTTGGAATTGCTTCCCGAAGGACTGCTTATTAATTCGAAAACAAGGTAAATGTTAAGTCTTCTTTTACGTTTTAAGTTTAAGGTCTTGGAAAATATTTTTGAATGCTTCACTATCTGCTGCTAAAAACTCTGTCTTTCTTGTTCGAGGTAAACAAAAAAAAAAAGCTAAAATCTTTAATCGTTGTTCATGTATAGTTTTTTGTTACTGCTATTATAATCTATTTGAATAAGGCCATTTTAATTATGCACTTATTTAATTTAATTTATTTTTTTTAGTTTTCACTTCAAGCTCGTGAGATCATATATCGCTCCTTGTATTGTTGGGAAGTCAGATTCCATTTTGAAATGGTTTTAGACTTTCAATTCGTGTTTTGTTTACAACTGAAACGCTGTTGCTGTCAACACAATGAAATCGAAATTGTCCATAATGTACGAAGTGAAGCTGAGTGCATTATTAAAATTTCTGGTTCATTATGTTGCTAACAACCGCCTTTACGTGCAAACGAAACACAAACTGAAAGTCTCTAACCCTTAACTACACACTAACCTTAACTACACCGACTAACCTTAACTACACACTAACCTTAACTACACACTAACCTTAACTACACACTAACCTTAACTACACACTAACCTTAACTACACACTAAACTTAACTACACACTAACCCGTAACTACACACTAACCTTTTTACGAGTTACAGCTAGGTTGTGATAGAAACCGGGTGATATATCATAGCCGTGTCGGTTAAGCTGAGGCTTCTCCCCCGCATTATGAATTTCGATTCTAAAGCCAACTCGTTCACTACTGAGATCTGTCCTATAATATTCTTCTGGTTGTGCATTCAGCGTCAGCAGCAGACTACCGGCATTATTCCCTGTGGACTCAGTTGTTAAAACATTATCTCTGTTCCCGTTGAAAGTAAAACATCTGCCCATCTATAGTTGGGAATAAAAAGAAAACCATCAATTGCTGTTTGCTGAAAATGGTGATGAAACGACAGTTTTTTATTTGGGCATGGTTGGCGAAGTTGTAAGAACTTTGCTATTGAAAACAATCATAAAAACTAAACAAAACCAATAGTTTACATTATGATTATAAGTAATGGCTTGTTGAACAATTATTTTAGACATAAAACTAAATTACATTGGTAATAATTTTCTGATAGAAAACATAAATACAGTTTTAATACATGAACTTTTTCCATTTTCAAAACGCTGTGGTTCCTTTAATTGTATCTGTTTTTTACAGCACTGTTTCAGCATAAAACACAATGGTACACTTTACAGTCCGTTCTTTAAGAACCTGGCCATGTGAGACAGATTGGACACTAGTTTAGTTTTCCCAGCGGTATTGCCGTTATTTTGTATAAATTATTAGAAGTTCATTAGTTATTTTTTGAAGTGTGAGTTTTGAAGTTTGCTAACCTGACGTGTTTAAACGTAGAATCGAAGAACGAAAGGTTAACCTGTAGCAGCTTGCCACGGAAGTAAGTGACTGTGAGTAGTTGTTTCGGTTTATAATTTTTGCGTATTTTGTTAATGATCATACATTGAATAAAAGAGCGATAAGAACTTGAATCATACGATACATGGCAGACTGACAGTTTTTGTGAATCCTCGTACCCTGCTCTTTTCGACAAATGTGTGGGTTCTTTTAAGTCCCTCGATAGAGTGTCGAGAAACTTGACCTGCGGTTTAATGGATAAGGATCCGAGAAGACGCGAAAGTCTAACCGTTTGCAGATGTTAGAGCAAAGGAAGCACTTTCTCCTCAATTATTTTTCAGACCCTGAGTGTTGGTCCGGGCCGGGAATCGAACCCGAGCCTTCCGCACAAAGGTAGCAGTTTGTAAACTATAATGGTCATTTATCTTCATTTAGACAAGTAAAATTTGGAGTCCCACAAGGCAGCGTCCTTGGTTCTTTGCTTTTCTTGATTTACGCAAATGATATTTGTAACGTCTTAACTTCAAGCTCCTTAGATATAATTTTATTTGCGGATGATACGAGTATTTTCTTTTCGTGTAATGATTTAAACTCCCTAAGCTTTACACTAAACAACGAATTGAATAAGTTAACTGACTGGTTTTCTGCAAACAAACTATCTGTAAATATTAAAAAATCAAAGTACATTGTTTTCAGGCCGAGACAAATTAGGCAGTCAATTAATATTAAGATTAATCTATGCAACCAGGAGCTTGTCAGATTTGAAGAAACAATATTTTTAGGCGTAATAATTGATCAGCATTTAAGTTGGACTTCTCATATTTCTAATTTAGCGAGAAAATTAGAAAAAGCAATAGGGATGATGTATAAAGTTAGTTTCTGCCTTTCAAAATCGTCTCTTACTGCCATTTACTATTCACTAGTGTATCCTTATTCCACCTTTGGTCACCTTTTCATTCCCAAAGACATAAAAAATGATGCAAACACCGGGTCGCTTCCAAACAACCTCTTATCTTTTATCTTAAATTTCTCTCAATTGTATAGACATTATTTCTAAGGTATATAGTTTTGTTACATTTTCTCCAAAAGAACTTTGTTAGCTAATCACTTGCTCACTGAAGTCCGCCATTGCAACATGGCCAAACAGACAGGAGTTCGGCCCATTCAAACCGTTTCCCCTTATATCAGAAAAAAATGAAGCCAGCGTAAAACAGACCGTACACTGTTGCTAAAATCTGGAAAATTTTGACAGAAAGAAACGAAGGATGTCTTCGATAAACTATGCGGGAATTTCCAACTGTCATCCACAAAATCGCGAAAACCTGATATCGCGACCGACGCTGGCCATTTTTCAAGATTTTGCTTACTCAGACTCAAGTCTTGATACTCCCCCGTTTAAAATTGAGTTTTACTTCTGGAAAGTAACTTAATGCGTAAAACTTATGAAGTGGTAAGTTACTTTGATTTGTAATGTATATAGTTCTTTACGGTTTTAAAGTTAAAAGTAGTGTGAATGATTAATGATTTTTGTCATCTGATTTTTATTACAAAACAGAGATACAATCCTCGGTAAATCCCGTAAAGTACAGTATGCAAGCAATGTTCTATGTGATACGAATATTAAACTCGATGATTTATCTTTTTAATATTTTAATGTCGATGAATACAGTCATTAATCATACTTTTACTCTGCCTTTAGATCTCAGAAAAACAAAGGTAAGCAAGATCGAAGGAGTCTATCAAGTCCTAGAAAAGTTGTTTCAAAGACTTCAAACTCACTAATTCCAGAAGATATGTTGCTTTTTCTCCATCCTCCAATATCTCCGCTTCCCAGAAGCCCAATGAGACAAGCTGAATTAAAGAACCAAACGCCAGTTAATGAGCAAGGAGAATGGCTCAGTGATAGCGATGATGCACAAATCAGTTGTAGTAGTGATTCTTCTTTTGGCAGTTTTGGCGATCTTCTGGCATATGGTATTAATGGCGATGAAGGAATCGACCATAAACTCGCTCATAACACAGAAGTAAAGGAAAAGGTACTCGACGATTTGGTAAAGAAAGGAGATCTCTTTTTAGAGCTGAAAGGTGAAGGCATGCATGAAAACGAATGTGGAAAAGATGTAAACGACGTTGAAGATATCACATCACAAACACAAAGTGGACAAAAGTGCATTGTGAAACACAGCTCACAACTAACAAATAAAGAGATTGAGGAAAGAGCTGGAGAAACTGAAGCTATGAAAACTGAATTTGGCTCAAAGACAACACCGGAAGACTTGGATAAGGACATAACGTGCGCATCGGTAAAAGCAGAGGCCTTTAGATCTGAAGAAGTTGCATTTAATGAGAAAAGTTGTCCGGGATCTGTTGAAGAAAAAACTAAGGAAACAGAAGAAATACAAATTTGTAAATCTGTTATAGCAACTCTGGTAACGCAAGTCTGCCACACTTTTGTTGCTAGAGAAAATGAGAAGAAAACAATGGCAGACATGGGTCGTTCTAGCGAGGATTTGCCTGATATTAACATTAATGTTTTGGCAAAAGATAAAGTAAGCAAAGAGTTTACAACTGATAAGTACGTGAAACAGGATAGCAGTATGTTAGGCCCAGCGACAAATGAAAATCATGAAAATAAGAAAAGAGGTGGAACATTGATAAAAAATGGCGTTGAAACAGATGAAACATTGAACGAAAGCAAAGATTGTAAAGTTTTCTCAGAAAACAGTAACCCATCTGAAAATTGCGGAAAGGCGGTCGAAACTAAAAATAATCCCGTTGATTCAATACCAAAACCAGAGTTGCAGATCGCGGAAAAGAATAAGTTTGAGCAAACGGTCAGTAACGCAGAAGAAAAAGTGTCAAATCACAGTGTCATGCCACAGTTACTACTACCTTGTTTGGAGAAAGTACTTGGCAAGGAAAAAGTGAATGCGTCCAAATTATTGGAGAGTAATACAAATGATATTGACATGAAATTAAGCAAAGAAAAAATGATAGAAAACGCACAGGATGCAATCGGTAAAGATAGTTTCATCAGCGTTCCTGAAAAGGAAAAAGGCACGGAAGTCGGCATAGATAGTATTGGAATACAGTTAGAAACCCTAAATTCTGATAATAACTTAAATAGTTCTTGTGCTTTACCTTCATCGCAAATTAAAGAATCCAGGAAACGGAAATCTCTCATAGACCCAATTGATGAACCAGTTAGAATCACTCGATCAAAATTACGAACTCTTTCAGGTAATTCCAAACATTCAAAAGAACACCTGAGCCGGACTGACTATTCTGATAGTTTAACCTCAAAGACTTCTGAAAAAGTTAGAATGGATAGATTTAATGAGGTTGTGTATTCAGGTGATGTAAATAATATCAATTTGTTACCAGCAACTTCCCAGAAGGGTTCCAGTGGAGAATTAAAAGGGAAAATTGTTTTAGAGTCGTTTGAAAAAAATATAACAAACAATTTGATCCCTGGGAATGAATTTGCCGGTGTATCATCAGATTCTGTAATCTGTGGAGATCGTTCTGGTTTTGATAACATAAATGTAGCTCCTTCAGAGCGATCCGATAGCGGCATCACTCAAGAAAATGAACTTGAAAGAGTGAAAAGTGAGAGTTCAGACTCGAAATTTGGTATGAACAAGAACAAAGTGAGCTCTTGTAAAATTCCTGAAGTGTCAATATCTTTCCCTAATAACGACGAAAAAAGCGTTTATTCACACGAAAAAGTTATCGTTAAGCCAATTTCGCCTCTTTCGCAGCCATTATCACCTTTATTTTCTTCGTCATCTTCCGTTTGTGATTCGCCAGCTTACACTAAACGTTCTTCAAGGCCATCAATTGTGGTGGACTTGGAGATGCTAAATAGTTTGGGACCACCTGTTTCACCTCTTCCGCCATCACCACCTCATGATTACATCAAACCATTGGAAGATGGTTCAGGATTAGATCTCAAACCTAAAACGTCTTTTCTAAAACTTGGGGATGTAGAAATCCTTGATGTGTCCGATAATGCTAAGGAGAACGTAATGCAATTGAAGTATAAAGGACTATCTGTACGGCCAGCATATTACACAGAAATTAAGTACGCTACCAAGTGTTTGAAGCGTATTGACTTGCGTGACGTAGACCCACAAGTAGTCACAAACAGATTTTGCGACAAAAAGTGTATTTCGTCGAGTGGACCACTAGCCACAGCTATTATTGAGTTCTTAAGACAAGAT
This sequence comes from Zoanthus sociatus, assembly GCA_025331085.2. NCBI lineage: Eukaryota > Metazoa > Cnidaria > Anthozoa > Zoantharia > Zoanthidae > Zoanthus > Zoanthus sociatus. Next base: position 11,318 of record JAOBAY020039120.1, read on the forward strand.
ACTTTTGACCTAATACCCGAAATTATCAGCCAGTGTAGAACTTGGAAAGAAAAGTACCGGTTTGAAATGGGGATACAGTTCTGGAAACCAATAATGACTGTATTTGAGCGTGATTTGATAGAAATATTAATAAAGACTTCTGAAACAACTGACCATCATCTTGGACTCATTTCAGAGCTAGTTGGCCAGCTGACCCAAAGTATTGCAGATGCTTGCGCTTTGATCGATGACTATAGTAAGATAGAATCTCACTGGTAAGTGTAATGGTTTTAAAACTCTTATCTGTACGAGTTACATTAGATCACGGAACAATTCATGAATAAGCGACATGCTTCAGGTTTTTTTTAAAAAGGGGTATTGTGATGGATCTGACAATGTCACGCGTAAACAATAGATTTTCGGAGCTTAATCATCTCAGAATCGTAGAAGGTTCGTATTCGGCGGCGAATCAAAATTTGGAGTATAACACGTGGTCTGTCGGTGTTCAGTTCGCTCAGGTTCGGAAATGGGCAACATCAGATGTGTGCAAAAGGTTAACAATCACTCTTAACTAATTAAGCCGTTACTTATGTAAATGTTTTTAAAAACAATTAAGGTTATCTGTTTATGCGTTTTTCAGTTTTCTGTAATATTTTGGCTTTTATTTTGGTTATTGCAGTATTTTTTTGCTCTTGAGTCAAGATTTCGGAACAGATACAAACTTTATTTCGGCCTTGAAATAGGAGATGAAATCTGCCTAGAACATCTGAACCTCATTTTTTATTAATGCTTCGGCGCTTCTGTGCTTTACATTTGCTCCTCGATGGTGCTATAGGCTGGCTGTGATTATCACTCATAGGCTGTATCTCATGCATCAGCCGTATCCAAAATTGACTTAGTCCATACGAACGTTTATAAAAACTATCATATATAAGCCATATCTCTAATGAACCTGATATATTGTCCCTTAGTACTTACTAAAACCTAAAAATACTTTCTGTTTATACTTGATAAATGCACTATGTCGTGAAATTCAGTGTTTGCCAACACCTCAGTTGATGCTGCAGTGACAAACAGCTAAGAAACTAAATTTTTCGTGATTTTTTGCTGTGTTGAAAATGAATGTTTTTCATCCTCTAAGCGCTGTTAGATTATTCGGCCTTTTTAATGCCTTATAAAAGGATTTTATACGAAACCCGGCGTGTGTTTTAAAGTTCAGTAGAAAAAAATTCATTGAATGTCTTTTGGTGCGATGGTCCCCCAGAATGAAAAATTCTGGTCTTGCTCTCAGCAAGTTATACCATGTAGGGTAAATATATACATATTGTGTATCTGAATGTATAGACGTTGTTTATATTTATTTTAAATAACCGAGTGTATAAACCATTTCAAAGTAAGTTCAAATTTATCTTATCGCTCAAGATTACTTTTCTTTGCTACAGCCGCTTGCTAACAGCACTTTGCCACAGACAGAGTGAAGCAAAACGTGTGACGATTCTCCTTTACGATATTGTCCGAGTACTGCACCACACTCCAGCGATAGCATTACGTTTGGCATTGAACATAACCGCTGTATGGCCAGCGGTTTTTCGGTTTAAGGACTTCAGTACCCAAGTGTCCAATAGTGATGACGACAATAGGATAAGTGCAGAGTTATCTTACTCCCCCTTACGCCATGCGCTTTGTATTACGTTGAAGAAATGGTCTGCTGATATGTCACTGGGAGACGAAAGGTATCTGTTCGAGTATTTGTGGCCTTCAAATCATTTAGAATGTAAGGACGAGTTGAGTAGACTTGCGTCTGAGCTGGTTCATGTTCTTAAACGTGGGTCCTTTGATTCAGGTAGGTATTGTTTGTTGTTGTTTTATTGAGCATTTACGTAGTACCGTATTGTCATTGCATGTTTTACTCGTAAGCCTCGGTCGTGTGCTTAAGCTTTCTTTAAACCACTGTATTGTGAAAGATGCTTTGTGTACTTGTTTTGATTGACTTAAATGTATTAACAAGTACCAGATTCTAGTGTAACTTGCCTGCGATGGATTAGTGTTCTTTCCGGGTCATGACTTAGATGTATTAATAAGTACAAGCTTCTAGTGGTAACTAGCCCGCAATGAATTAGTGTCCATTCCGGGTCATGACTTAGATGTATTAACAAGTACAAGCTTCTAGTTGTAACTAGCCTGCAATGAATTAGTGTCCATTCCGGGTCATGACTTAGATGTATTAATGAGTACCAGCTTCTAATGGTAACTAGCCAGTGATAGATTAGTGGTCATTCCGAGTCATGACTTAGATGTATAAACAAGTACCAGAATCTAGTGGTAACTAGCCTGCGATGAATTTGTGTCCATTCCGAGTCATGACTTAGATGTATTAACGAGTACGAGCTTCCAGTTGTAACTGGCCTGCGATGGATTTGTGTTCATTCCGGGTAATGACTTAGATGTATTAACGAGTACCAGCTTCTAGTGGTAACTAACTTGTGATAGTCCATGAGCCAAGGGGCCTAAAAATTATACCTCGTAGCACCCCCCACGGGACATAGTGAAATTGGTATCAAATTAAAGCTTATGGCCTATATTTTTAGAATTAACTTGTTTTCAAACCGGTAACGTGTGCTATAATGAGATATTGAGCTATTTCCATGGGGGGTGGGATGGGGAGAATTTGCTTACTATAGTTTTG
>JAOBAY020039140.1:0-23700 GCA_025331085.2 Zoanthus sociatus
AACAGTTTCAAATATTTTACAAATACACATGTGCCAATTTCTTAACTCAATTCTTAGTTACAATATATGTAACAAAGGCATTGCTGTTCTTACACTTAAATAACTAATTGACTTGCATTACAAGTTTAAATAGCAAGTATTTATTGTTTTGCTTTGTTTGTCAAAAATGTGTGCTTCAGTGAGTTTGATCTTTGCATTGGTGGACGTCAATAAATCTTGCAGTGTACATGTTATCAGTAAAGGGTATTGAATTAAAAGGATGATAATTTCTTATTTGTAAAAAAAAAATTGAAACTTTAGTTTACAGAAGAGGGTTTGAACAGAAGAACTGTGGATGGCCACACTCATCAAGTTGAACTGGTAGAGGCAGATCCAAGTTGTGCATCAACATATGGGGTCAAGAGAAATAGTATTTTGAACTCCTCAAAGTACTTTCATGTTATTGGTGGCCTTCCATCAGACATTATGCACCACATACTAGAAGGGAGCTTGCCATATCAGGTGAAACTGTTGCTTAAACATTTTATCAGTGAGAATTATGTAACACTTGAAGATATCAACAATCAAATTCTAAACTTCCCCTATGGTGCAACTGATTTGCAAAACAAACCTGTACCTCTGACAAACAGTCACGTCTTTGGTCAAGAGAGCAATAAACTAAAACAGAAAGGTTAGAAAAATGTGTTTCCCTTATATGTTTATAAATAAGTTTGGTCTAGCTCCCATGATTACTTAAAACATATAATATATACTGAAAATACTACTCACAAACTGTTGTTTTGTAGGTTTGAGACATGTAGTTTGGTGTTTGAGTCACAAGAAAAACTAGATTTTTTAACGAGATAAAAATCTCATTAGTACGCTCGTGCACCTGAAAATCCTATCTTGTTTTACATATTTATGCTTTATTTGTTTTATTTTAGCATCAACAATGTGGTGCCTTGCCAGACTCCTGCCCTTTATGATTGGCAATAATTTGCCATTAGGTGATGAGCATTGGAACGTTTTCCTTGAATTGATGTTGATAACTGATGTTGTGTTTGCACCAGTTATTAATGAAGGCCTTGCTGTATATTTGGGCATGTTAGTGGCTGAGTATTTGGAAGGTTTTAAGGAATGTACCCTGATAAAAGGATAGTTCCAAAACAGCATTTCATGGTTCACTATCTCAGGATAATGGCTAAGTGTAAAAAATATATGTAAAAATATATGTAATTCATTTTCAACAAAATATTAAGTGATAAAATTTGATCTCTTTACAGCTGTTGCAGGGATGGTTTCAATTGACATTTGTAAGATATTTATTAGTGCACACAAAAGATTAACATGTTCTACTATCCGACTACTAGATAAAGTTAAGCAGAATGATGCAGTTCCAAACCTACACTTTGTACTCATTTCCAGAATCTCCTGTTAACGTTTTATTTTTTCCATACAAATACAAATCATCCTTACTACTTAATTCTAACTGTTAGGACACCAAACCACTATAATATATAACCTGTATTTAACCTTTCACTTTTAAGTAATGAATAGCTGAGCACTTCAGTATTAATGCATGGTTTTTGTTGACAATGACAGAATTGGACCCCTCGTAAGGCACTGGTGCATGCGATTTGAGGCAAAGCATGATTACTTCCAGAATCATGCCAATGGAATGTTCATGCCATTTCAAAAATATAGCCTTAAGCCTTTCTAGCAGACACCAAAAGCTTCAGTGCCACTGGTTGTCCCAGGAAGGAGGTTTTCTCAGATCAAATTTGGTGGTTGGACCAGGTTAGCATTTTGGGTATTTTTAATGAACAGTATTTTGTGCTGGTTGATTTGGAACTTAAATACTTGTGTATTTGGTCATATTTCCACCTAGTTAACTTTATTTATAACTGGGTAAAAAAATTGGTAAGAATAATTATAATACTTAAAAACTAAACGTTTCTTTATTTTAAAGAAAACTGATAATAATTATGTAAAAGCTGCTGCATCTTTGTTAAAATATATGAGTTTGCATAAGTCACACCAATTCCTTGGGAAAAGAATAAGTTCAAAGCACTAATGTATTTGTTTTTGGATCTGTAATGTGATTACAGAGAGAACATTTTTCTTTGTGATATTTGCTTTAGAGAAGAACTCTTAATCCTAACTGTTTCAACAATTAGAATGGAAATTTGAGATTGCATTGTTTGGGGAGCTGCCATTAATATATTTGTTTAGTTATAGTAATACTATATTTCTTACAGGCAAAGCAGTTACGCTTCTGGATTGTTTGGAAAACCCAAACATTTTCGGATGCCAATGGTTTAATGTAGCATGAAAACCCTCCAAGGAACTTGTTTGGGCATCTGAGGATATCTGTGCAATGTCATTCACAAATTTTTTTTCCAACAGTATCTTCTTCAGTTTGTCATGAGCTGCTGTACCTAGGTGTCAAAGTTACAAAGCCCACAAAAATATCAGTGCTGCAATTAATTATTTTTGTTCAAACTTGCCATTTTTATTATTGATGTCATCCACAATTTGTGCTCTCTATACAATGTATAGTATGTATGTTACAGGTCAAAATTATTTAACACTTATTAACCGGTATTGAGGTTTTTACAGAGAAACTCAGACAGGTGACGTGCACTAAGCTTCGCATTGAGACTGTACTCCTGTGTGGCCAAGCTTCTATGCAATGAACACAATAATTTATTTTTTTAAAAAGTTCATTTTGATTAACCGGAATTTTTTTTTATTGAATTGGGACAAAGATCATAAATCAAAATTTTTTTAGGTTAATGTATAACTAGTTTATTTTATTTTCAAACTAGGTTGGATTTATCATGTTTGTTCCAAACTTGTTCATTTTTTTTAAAACTATGTGATTTTATTAGCGTTGAAAAAGTGGTTAAAATGAGACAATTTGCATCAATTGGTTGTAAATTATTCTTTTTCTTTCCAAGCATATTTTGCAATCAAACTTTTAGGGTGCTAGACTAAAGTTACCTTGCTTTATACATAATCTTTCTTCAAGTTTTCGATGGTTGCAATGCTGGTAGAATTCATTTGAATGACCACTGTGAAGATTTGCCACATGTCTAATAAAAGACGACCATTTGGCTACAATAAGTGCTCCAAATCCTGTTTTTGTTGATGTTGCGCACCAGTATAAGTGTCTCCTTATCCCCTTCATCCACTTACTTACATGTATGTCACACCCACCCTCCTACTTGCTTTCAACATTTTTTTCCACAAGGATCCGGCAACACGGCAAATGTCAAAATGTTTTGTTTGACCACAACTTTCACGCATCCACTTGGCAATTCCTCTGTGATATAAATGTTTTTACTTGTACCCCTGCTTGCTCAAGAAACTTAAAACATCTTCTTGCACCTTTCAGCTTTGTTTGTTGGGAACCTTGTGTTTCATTTGCCTGGTAGAGAGAATAGAAAATATCTTGCCTTAGAACCACTTCTTTGTCCCATTTGCCAAGTACAGTATGTAAAAGAATACTTTGCCTATAGGACTCTTCAAATAAGCTATCCATAGACACCTATTATCGTCAAGATTATTGTCCTCTTTTTTGCCAAACTGCTCTCCCTAGGAAAGTTTTACAAATAAATATACAATTAAGACTGCATTTAAAAAGAGAATTTTCACTTTAAACTTAATTTTTAACTTACCTTTTTCCACTACAGTGTTAAACATACCTATTTGTAAAACTCTTTCTGTAGAAACGCTGAGAGAGCATCCAGCTATGACATTTTCTGCTCCCTCTGGGAGCAATTTCTATGCAGCTTCCACATTATACAAAGCACTACACGGGGTAAATGAAACCATGGGCAATAGTGCTATGTCAACAACAACTCCCTGGGGACAATCTAGTGTCGAAGTTAATACTATAGCTCAACTCGCTCCCTTGACCCTCGGGCAAAAACTTGATAGGTGTATAAACCAATATATTTCTCGATTAGTTTTCTCAGTTCAACTTATAAACGTTAAAGTTATTGGTAAATATGAACCAGTCATTATTTATAGAATATACTAGGCTGTGAATCACAAAATCTTAAATTTTCATTATCTGTTTTGTTCAGCACTCCAGTGACTCGTTCTTGACAACTTGCTTCCAAACAAATCATTTTCCCAACAAAATTTCATACCAGGTACAACTAAGGATAGATAATTTTGTTACCAGGCATCTGATAATAATAAATAACTTTTTTTTTCAGCCTGGAATATTCCATAAATAATGAATTTGCAAGTGGCTCTAACACAAAAACAAACATGTTTACCTGGACAAGCTCAAAATGAATGATCTTCATGAGGTTTGTTGTTGTCATCATTGAATACACTCCATACTTGGCACTATGGCCCATGGAATCAAATCTTCCATCCCCACACCACACTATATCTCTTGCAACTTTAACAACCAGAAGCAGCCTTTCTCTATAACCTTCCCAATAGTTTATAATAGAAGGGAATAGAAAGTTGGTCTGGTGTCTGAAGTATGTCCTTGGGGTGTACACACAGAGGCCCATATGCTGAAAGACCAGTAAAACTTCGCTAATTGATGCACCAGCCATTAGTGTTTCAAAACTTAACAAAATGTTGCCAGCTGGATATCTTCCAAATAAACAAGGTTGTGATCTCCACTTGAACCCACTGATACAGTGCGAACACACCTGGTCGATTATGAGCATTGTACCATTCGTCTTCATAGACACTTTCGGCTTTCCAGCTTTACAATTAAAGCAAAAAAGGTTGAAGATACCCAACAGCATGCTGTGAAACACAATAAATTTTGGTTCTTTGTGTGCTGGTGTACCAACTTCAACCCTGCCAACAACAAAAAAGGATCTAGAAATTTTAGAACAACTAATAGTGTCATAAGTTAAAATCACTACCGGAAAATCTCAAAATCTACAGCTGGTCCAACACACCAAGGCATACGTCTGAGATTTCCATGTAATGACTGAAGAGACAAGGTAAATCAGTGATCTTACTTCACTTCATTATAGCATGTCTCTGTATCGGTGAACAATTCTTTGGTTTCTTCACTAATATCTGCCGAACCAATGCATTCCCAAGCATCATCACAGTCAGCTTCACTGTCAGTTGAACCCCCTGTAGACCAGATGTAGTAATCTGGATCTTTGTCATTCTGGGCATTCTTTACTGGCTCACTGCTTTCATTTTCATTATCTGACACTTCAGTTTCTGTCTCAATGCGATTGTGTATTTGCTTATTCACACACACACTAAAAAAAAGAAAAAATAGTAGTTAATAGTAACTTAGTTTAGCTTAAACAGTGCATAGCCTAAATGCTCAAGGCACTTTATAAAAACATGTTAAAAACCAAAGTATGACAATTTTCTGGATCAAGTATAAAAAAAGACTATTGCTAAGAGTTACCAAAAATTACATTATTAACAAAAATGTTTATAATTAAAATAATGAAAGATTTCACTATGTTATTAACTAAATATAATAAGGGCTATAGCAAACATTTAAATTAAAATAAGTTTACATGTTTTTTTTTAAAAAGTTTTTAATTTAACTATTTATTATTGGTAGGTTGTACCCAGGTTTGTTGTAAATACATAAAATCTAAATTGAAATAAATTATGAGAACAATGGGACCAAAAAAAAATTGAAAAAGAGATATGAATCCAAATACAACCAGATATGAATAGTTCCTTGACTGAGCAAAACTTAAGTTGGAAAGTATTAAATGTAAACAAACATTTCAAAATAACTTTTTGAGTTGCTCTATTTCAGTTTTCAACCTAGACACTTGAGATTTTAATCGCCTATTTGACCCGGATAGCTTCTTACATTTCTTTTCATAATCTACAATTGCTTTTTCCTGCCCCTCTTTGATTCAACATAAGAACCAACATTATTAACCCCAACATTATTAATACCAATATTATTAACACCAACACCACTCATTCCTGCAACCTCACCCTTATTTACATGAACACCACTCTTACCTGCACCCTCACCATTATTTACTTCAACACTACTCGTATTTGCAATCTAACCATTATTTACATCAACACCACTCGTACCTGCAATCTCACCATTATTTACATGAACACCACTCGTACCTGCAATCTCACCATTATTTACATTAACACCACTCGTACCTCCAACCTCACCATTATTTACATCAACAACACTCATACCTCCAACCTCACCATTATTTACATCAACACCACTCATACCTCCAACCTCACCATTATTTACATCAACACCACTAGCACTAGTATCCGGACACGCATTCACTTCACCAACCCTTCTTCGTTTTGCTGGTGTAATCATTGTTCCAAAGTTGGTGATCATGATGGTTCGTGTGAGCTGTATAAAAATGATAATTTTGTGCTCATTTAATTTCATAATTGCTGAGCAGCAAGACACCATGTTGCTTATTAGGTAAGTTGCATGAAAATGTATATAGAGAAAAAAAACTGTGAGATAATTTCCGTTTAGGTGCATACCTATTTATGCATGCAGTTTCAATGTGTTAATTACTATAGAAGTTAGGGTTTAGGTAAGGGTTAGTTTACATGCATAAATAAGTATGAACCTAAGTAGAAGTTTTACCAAAACTATATCCATCAACATTGTAACTGGCAAATCAAAAATATATATTACGTAAACGAAGGCAACAAACGAAAATTTAGGCTGAAGCTTTTGGCGTTCGTGATGAATAGAAAGTGGCTATAGGCATAATTACTCTGAAACTAATTTTTATTTCACGTTCTACCGTCAAAACCGCAATTAAGACTATTCATAACATGTATTTTTTTATTAGAGGCAAGGTAACGAAAAACTATAATTATAAAAAAAATAGTCGGTTCTATAATCTCATGAAACTTTACGATTTGCTATTTACAATATAGAAACGACAAAATTTATTTTTCATTATATGTGCAATTGCATTGCTTGAGGTTGTGTGTGTGGTGGGGGTTCAAAGCTGCGTTTTTTTCTTCAAGCCATTAAATCAAAAGAATAATTAAGATGCGAAAATTTCGAAAAGTATATTTTTATTGATGTCTTTTTAAAGAAATAATTATATCTATAGACAAGTTCAACTTCCGCGTCTTTGTTCACGAGAGGTCAAAGGCAGTTGTTGATTTTCACTAGCAGCGTCTACTGTTGGAATTGCTCCCTTCACCAGCTTTCTTATAAAGTTACAATTTTCCATGCCTGCAATTGTAGCTTGTGGCTTCGTAAAAGAGTCTTCACTAAAATGGGCTGAACACAGTGCCATATTTCTGGCCTTTGACGATGGTGCCTGAAACTCGGGATGATGTCTTTGGACAAATTTTATCCCTTTTGCCCATATCTTTTCGTCCCGAGGAAACGTGTGCATAGTGATCTCTGGTGTAAATGTATTATTTTTGCAGCTCCGGTTATTTGGGAACCCTGCTTTGCAGTATTTTCCCCTTCCCTTCAAACTTTTCCCGCAAGCTGACTCTTTCCCTTTATCCGCCATCTTTGTTTTCCACCCACTTGACGTCAGGAAGCCAAAAGTCACGTAATAAATTCAATTTTGGCTGCGCAAATTTATGAACCAAATTTTGAGCAGAAAAATCACAACTTCAAAGAGTTGTAACTTCACGAGACTTTATCAGGATTCCCTCAAACTTGGTATTTATGCTTTTCTAATGGTAATCTTTTAGCTGACAAAAAATGGATTTCGTGTCATAGGCATTTTAATCACAATGGTATGTAGTATTGGTTGTTCTATCATGGCTACAGTACACTGTTTCATGTAGCTAGAGCTAAACTAATCCGACACCTGATGAGATTAACTCCAGCTAGATAAAACGTAATTGTAACAATCGGGTTGCTCCAATTGCACTTAGTACATATACATAGATATAAACATGTACATAAATCTGAAATACACATCATACTGTTGAAGTTTTGATGATGTTGCATAACTTTAATACCTTCCACATTTCAGGCATGTGAAATACATTCCTCCATTTATGGAATGAGTTGCAGCATCCCTCACAATAAAATATTTTTGGCCCACAATATCTGCATCTTAAAGTTAAAGGCAGCTTACAGTCACAACAAACAGCCTTCGTAGGCATGGGTTCAATTTGAATATATATGAAAACAAGTCTTTCCAAAGTTTCTCCCAGTTGCCTGCGAGACACTGTTTGCAAGCCATGTCTGAAGAATTAATGTCATCAATGGGACCTGCACAGTTGTCAATATCTTGCAATGGGTGAAGCGGTTCTTCATCTTGTTCTGGATCAATAGTGCCAATCTTTGCATCATCAGAGCATGAAAATCTTACAACAACTTTCCTGGGCTTCTTATCAGCTGTTTCTGTCCCTAATTCAATGTCGCGTATATTATAGTATTTCTTTCCCTTTGACCTTCCTTTTTTAAAACTAAATATGGTTGTAAAGAAATTTATAGGAGTTATAAAAAATCTGGTTGGAGGATCAAAGCAGTGAGTGACGTCCGGGTTCTAAATAAAAGCTTTAAAGATAGTAAAAATTAAGAAACATTTCATAATACACTGTTTTTAAACTTTTTGTTTTCTTTCAGTTTTGAAAAGTTACGAGCACTTCCTAACGTCTAAATCTTGACGTAGATCTGTTATATAATGATATAATAACTGTAAAAATATATTTATATAACAAGATGCTTTTCACTGAATGCCTTTTAAATATTGCATGGTTTATGATAACATACAAGAGTAACTTATCGTTGCAAGACTTAAAGAACATATACTGTTAGAATACCTGTATTGATTACCTACAGTAGTTTTCCTTTAACAACTTGTTTACTTTCCCTCGAGAACAACCCAAACCAAACAATAGTTTCACCCGCGGGTGCACAAGTCGGCAGCCATGTTTTTTGAAAAAGTTTAGTCTTCGACTTGACCTAGTTCCAAAGTAATAACTTAAGTTCACGGTCAACAAATAGATCACAAAAAGTATCAGCTACTGCAATAAAAGGGATCACAATCAACAGTTATTACTGTGTCACAACGTGTGCAAGGGGTGAAGATTTTATTGTTTCTGTGATTCTAACGTGCAGTTATTAATTTCTTTTTTTAAGGCTCTGAAAAGTGGTCTCTCCTTAAATGATTAACTGAAAACGTTTTGCAAAAGAAAAACAAGGTTATTTCTAAGCTTTGTTATGCTAAAGAACGTTCGCCATAGCGGCAACTACTGTCCACCATATTTGTTTGTGAAATCATGTGAAACTAAATAAAGAGCATGGTCCTTTATCAGTATGGAATTTTGTGGCTCTACTAGTGGGGTTGGTTTCTTATGTTTTCACGCTTTGGGGAACACATGACAAGAAACGTACCCCTCTTGATCGGGGTTCTACGCTACTTGTTAACAGGTCCTAAGATGCAACTGAGACTTTTGGTTAAGCACCGTCAAATTCGTAACATTTACTACTCAACCCCCATTCTATTTTTTCAGTTAATTCCCTCTTTACTTAATTTTGGAATTACAAAATTTCATTTAAACATCAACTGCACCTAATCCTGCCCATATATACAGTACTAATTTTTTGAAGAATTTTCCTAGCAAAAATATATATATATATATTTTTTTTTGGGCAGGGGGGGGGGGGGGATACACTGCAACATTACTGAGGGAGAAATTCTCTCCCCTCACCTTTGCTTCTACTGCCTCTAGAGGGGCGGATGATGGCTAGCTATATTCTAAAAAAACGGGATAATACATTGGGAACAGGGTTTGTATCAATACAATTATATTCTATGCTTAATTACAATCTGTAAAAGGTAGGAAACATTGTCATTTTTTGTCATTTCTAAAGCTTTTTTTCAAAATAAGCACGAATTTGTCAATCGTCAAATGTTACCTGCCTGGGGTCTGTGCCCTGCACAGTCACTGCAATTTTATTGCTGTTAGACGGGGATGTAGTTAACTGCAATCAGGTTGCCACCTAAAAGGTCATTAGTTTGCTCCTCTACTTCTTGAGAATTTACATCTTGTTATAGACTGTCATACAAGTTAACATCAAATGGTGTATAAAGCTTGCACATGCTATCTCTGGTGTGCAACTCTGAATTCACCTGATACCACATCAGAATTGCGAACCGGTTCGTTTGAGTTATCTCACTTATCAGCAATTTAGCCAGCCGTTTGGGTCAAGAATTTTTCATAATTTGAGGCCGTAGGGTTTGTTAGGGGAGCTGATTTGTTAACTTTACTTTCAGTGTCTTTTGTAAATGTTACCGTATCATTATTAATTTCATCAAACAATGAAATTTCAGTTTCACTTTCACTATTGGCGTCTGAAGTAGATGGCATCCTATGACCAAAAAAAGCAGAAGTGGTAGTACGAGGTGGCATTGTGTATCTTATTGTAGGCTTCTTACAGACAGGGCACAGCTATGTTGTTCTAGAATTGTTTGGCATTATTTTCAAGCCAATGCAACTTAAAAGAATATTTCCCATTCTTACTATCTGTAGACTTTGTATTATGACATTTTAACAGCTTGTCAGTGGGACCTGCTTTAGATTGTCAAATCCATATTGAGTCACATTGCAGGGCAGCCTTAAAAGCTACAGGTTTCATTTGATGGTGTCTTTGGCTTCTTTTAAACTGTGGTTTAACAGTCGGCAGCAATGTGGGCAACACCAAGACTTCAGAAGTTCTGTTGTCACAAGTGATAAACAAGATTAATGAAATTGACAATATGGGCAATCTCCATTAGTACGTTTGATTACATCATTATTTTCCTGATGCCGACAAAAGTAAATTGCACCCATTGCATGCTTGACCCCAGGTAAAATAGACTTCTTCATGATCCAGCAACCAATTATTTCAAGTAAAAGAAATTTTCCAGGTTTCTAGTTTAGCGAGTACTTTGTAGTGGTGTTGCTCATCTGGAAAAATCTGCTCTTGCACTATGTTCACTCTTTTGTTTGTTTTATCAATGGCACATACAACAAAGTCACGGTGTTTTCTTGTTTTACTTCGTCATAATAGTTGTGGATTTTTTTAAAATTAGAATTCGTTATTAACAGGAGTTTCCATAGATTCTATATATATTTTTATCAGCATAGAGGATATTTGTATTAACTTGAAAATGAAAGAAGCTCAATTCATCAGTTTATATAAGCTTGTTCTGATGTCCGTCCATCAATTTCTGTTGTTTGTTTGCGTTCACTCGAGTATGATAAAAACCAGTTATTTATTATTCCTTGAAAACTATAATATTGTAATGTTCCAAGTAAAATGTTATGATCGACGATGTCCAAGGCCTTTTTTGAGTCAAGAAAAATCCCACATGAAAAAAGGCCTTTATCCATATTTGTTTGTATTGAGTCAAGTATGATTTCAAAAACCATATTGAGCTCTGTATAACAATTCATTTTTCTCAATATAAGAGATCATGCAAGCATACATAAGTTTTTCAAAGATTTTATTGAAGTTAGATAAAAGAGATATACGTATAATTATTTGGATCACTTAAGTTTTGCAGAGTATATCCCTTATATAACTGACAAGTTAAATAGGGATGCTAAAGGTTGACCAGTAATATTGCTCATGCATTTTAAAAGCTGCGTCGGGCAAGAATGTAGACCGTAAGCCTTATGTTTAGGAATAGCGAAAATTTCCAGCTTCCATTGCACACTCCATTGCCTCCTCCTCATCATCAATCAAACATTGTAAAAGCTGTTCTAACTTCGATACCAGACGCTTTTTCTTCTTCTTTCATTTTCTTTTTGTATTTATCTGTGAGAATTTTGTAGCGATCGCAAACGGCACGCTTTGTGACCTTGAATTTCGGGATCTGACATTCATTCAAATGATCAGCTATATTTCCCTAACAACCTCCGCTCTCAACTGTTCGGGCTTTGAACTGATAAGGTTTTACCACAAGAATTTCTCTACAAAGAACAAGATCGTGGTCTTCTTTCCACTCCATTGTTATTGCTACAATTTTTACAGAAAAAGAGAAACAAGTATGTTAGTCAAACGCAAATGTTGTTATAAAGAGTGGCAAAATTTGGGTTTCATCATGCAATTGAACTTCATTCATCGTTTTCATTTACTCAAACTAAATTATTTTAAAAAAGGCAACTTTTCGAAAGAAAATATGAAAGAGTCTACTAAAAATATGAGACCAACTACTTATCGTGCACAGAAAACTCTAGTTGAATTGACTGATTTTAGTGTTTATTACTCTAGAATTCACTGATCTAAGAATGCTCTTTGACTTGACAACAACAGCTATATCAAACCGCTTTTTCAATATGTTTAGTTTGGCAAGTGTTCTAAAACGAAAAAGTTATGAACGGAACGTATAAAACACAATCATTAACATTGCACAATTTCAGTTAAGATTAAAGCGAAAAATAAAGACAAAATTAAAGAAAAACAACTCACGTTCACCAGTGGCCGGCAAAACTCGATCTTTTACGTTGTCCACTGAAGGTCGCCGAAGTGTGAACGGCTGGCGCTAAAACCTACACATGTGCAAAGAAACTTTTTGTCGAACTTTACTTCCGGTTGCCATCCACCGAGCCCTCCGTCCTGGTATCTTAAACTCCCTAATGTCAGAGGTCTGCTGTTGATTCATCAAATTCTTTTTGTTCGATTTATGGTACACCTAGGATCTTGATATTGTATTTGTAGCAGTATACCTCGTCCGCCTCGATAGCCTCCATTATTTCATCACATTTTTACTAATTATTTCCAATCTCTTTTTGAAAACTTGGGTGTCGTTCATGGCTTGTTGGTGAAACTTTTCTAAGTTATCATACTGATTGCTGATATAATCAATCGTTTCAGACGTTTCATCATAAAGGTATAGTTGACCACTACTTTGATCTTTATGGTTTTCAGTTGCCTTCGATTGTGAGGGTTGTTTCTTGATATTCTCGTGGAACTTGAGCATTGGTTTCTTTAATTCTTGAATCTCTTCTCTTAAGAGTCTATTTTCTTCTCTTGGTTTCTTGGTAGCCATACTTCATGTGAAAGTAAAAAAATTAAAGAGCACTAAAATCCATGACCAGGGGTTAGGAAGGACGTGCGCCATGCACAAATGGCGCATAAATTCGAAATATGGCGCATTAAAAAGTCCATTAGCGGGCCTAAATTGCGCCCATGTCCCTGTCCATTCCCACAGACACTGTGTAGATTTCCGTCACAATCTCTTCCAATGGTAGATCATGTTTTTGGATTGTTCTAATGAAAATTAAGCACAATCCACGATTGGTCAATCGCTGATTGTGTGTTTTGCTTTAAACAATGCTGTATGCCCACAAACTTAATCTTTAAAAAAGGTAACTTAAACTTGTCATCATTTTATAGGAGGGTTTTTTTCTTTTCTGTTTGTTTTTGTCGACTTATTTGTTTATGTTTGAGTTTTGTACAAATAAATAATATGTTAATTGCCGCTTACAAACAACAAATGTCTTTACATTACTTATTAGCTTTCAGAGAGGAAAAGAGCAAAGTTTTTCTTTGTCATAGGGATAATGAAAAGCAATTCAAGATCTTTGCTGTTGTCGTAGTTTCAAATGTCTTGATAGTTGGCAGTGTATCTGAAGGTTTCCAGCACTTAATTTATTCGCATGAAGTACACTCTCTTTTATATTTACTAGTAGTAGTTATAGCTAAGTGCCAACGAGCAAGACAACGCAGTGACTATACGTCCGGGAGCCAGATATGGTCTTCAAATTACTAAATTTCTGGCAGTCCATACTTTTCAAATTTATCTCCTTAAAACTTACCCATATTCAATTGAAAATGTTTAGAGTTTATTTAGAACCCTCGAGCGCTTCCACACGAGCCAAAATTTCGACTTTTATGTTTTACGTTGGCTCTGTAAATAGTGTGGGAATCATCGAAACGTGACACAAAAACTTTATTTAGATGCTTCAAGCGCTCGTGTGGAAACATTTTTAATTGAATAGGAGTGAGTTTTGAGGAGATATATAGAGGACAAAAAATAACTGCCGGTCGTTTAGTAAATTGAAGATAATGTCCGACAGTGTCTGGGGAAAATTTTTCCAAATGTCACGTTATAAAATTCGATATTTTGGCTCGTGTGCAACCGCTTAAGGCATTTTCAATTGAGTATGGATAAGATTTAAGGAGATTTATTTAAAAAAATCTAGACTGCCGGACGTTTAGTAATTTGAAGACCATGTCCGTTTGCCGGACTTATAGTACAACTGCCTTTTTTGAAGCTTGTAAATTTGTGTCACAACGACATAAGTTACGGTTAAAATTTAAGAAAATGTAAAATGTTTTCTTTTTAAATGTTTTATTAATTATAAGCTTTCGACTGTTCTACTACAGCCCTCATCAGATAAAAATGTAATAAAATAAGTCGCTGATATAAATATAAAAATTGAGGTGAGATAAATAGAGCTCACAAATAAACATGAAAAGACGTTTTGTTTTCTTTACCTTTAAGAACTTTCCACAAAAATCAACACGATTCTGCTACATGACTCCACTTTACCAAGCCGATTTGTAAAATGGAAGGTTATCAGAACAAATAAACCTCACAAATGAAAGCGGAAAGAATGTTTTGACTTCCTTTAATATCTCCCCACATAATGAAAACTTAAATTGCACACTACTTCAATTTGCCAAGGAACCATGCTGCCTAACGCTGCATACATCTTTAGCGCATTCTCAATGGCTGCAGTTTCGATGCAGTTCTTAGCGCACCTCTGATTGGCCCAATGATCCTTACATTACATCTCTTACAAGCACTCACCTGAATAGTATCCTCATATAGCTTTGTAATGATGCCGCCTCTCCAGCCTCGCGTCTTTGCTCGGCTGGGTCGTCGGCATTTAAGAACATGTTATTTTTGGGCCGAGGCTGAATGGTTTTAAATATTTACAAATGTTTTTCAAAATGTTCTGTAAAATGTAATCATACTTAACTGGTGTACACCCTTTTTAGGCACGGAAAAAATTAGTGGTCTTTTTAACAAAAGCGTGTGTACTAATTTTTTTTCTTAAGCACAAACGTTACGTGTTTAGTTTATGAAAAAAGTTTAGTCGCTGGCTGCTGTCCAGACATTGTATGTGTATCTAAGAAGATACGAGCTTTGATATTTGATATTCAGAAAGAAAAAATAATAAGTCCTGCAACTGATTGTTCTCGTGAAATTTTCATGCATTTTATTTCCGATGAAAACAATGTTGCACTATTGACTAGATCGATTCCATGATTTTGTACTGTAATGTAACACAATAAGTTCTCGGCCATCCCTCAGCTTCGGGTGAGTTCCTAGCATGTTCTTAAATTTTGGCCAGTTTTCAATCTGATGTTCTTATAATCTAATAAAAAGCTTCTTATAAAAAAAAAAGACAAAGTAACTTTACATGGGGAGTCATGGCACGTTAGAATGAGATTGATAGTGGAAGCTACCTAGTTGAAAACAGACAGTACTTAGCCATATGACAGGCTATTTAAGTCTTCATGTTCCCTTGGTTTAACATTAATTTAGGGTGATGGCCCTAACTGATTATTAGCTTTTAAGTTATTTGTTAGGGCCATTGCCTCTATTTTAATTTTATTGTATTATGTAAAATGTAAAAATGTTATAATTATGGGTAAAAAAAGAGTTGCTGTTGTGATGAGCTTCAGCTGTTTGAAAAATAATATGAGGAGCCCTCAAACTTTCCTGGCAAAAAATGTAGAAATTTTTAAATATTTATTTCTAATCACAGAATTGTGACACAATTAAAGAGCCCTACCAATTGGCAAGCTATTAAAAACTTCTCAAATAGTCCTTAAATAAAATTCAAATGTCTATCTTTGAAACCAATCAAATATTACTAAACAAGTTGCAAGCATAAATGTTTGCACGAGTACATATATATTTTTGTCACTTGGGCTCAATGTACGTTTTCACAAAAACATCACAGGAAACAATGGATGCAACAGGTCTGTACTACATAGCCCGATTATAATTATAATGATAATTAGTTTCCAAATAATTTAATTAATTCTGGTAAAAAGTTCAACTCTTGGAAGGCCATACTTTACTGTTGGAAAGGCCAGTTCTGGGCATATGTGTACATCAAAAAAATGTTCCAACTTCTGTTTTACTTCAAGCCACCATGTGGAATCAAAACCTTCATACGTAGAGCCTTTGACTACAAAGTCTACCCACATTCTTGTAGTGACAAACAAGCTTGCTGTATTTGAAAAAAGTACTGATGGCATTTATTGATGTGAATTCCTTCACTATCTTTGATACAAATTCTCTTTTGCAACAAGGCATCCTCCAAGGAGTCATATTTGTCAGTTTGAATATATTTCATTTTTAACAATCCTATTATTCTTGCTCTCAGCCAGACCTTCTGTCATGCACTTTGTTGGTTTTACTTGTGAATAAATACATTCTTTAAGAGCTTTGGTTGGTGATGTAGTGCTTTTCATAACTGCAAGCCTATATGCCTTTGAAGCAGTGATCCTATATCTGCGTTGAGTATACCAAAGTTCACTTTCAGATTGCTTTCTAGTATTTTCTTTTATTTTATTAGCTTCGTCTCGAGTACCATGTAAAGAAATAGGACTTTCACATGCTTTAATCGGTGAAATGAGAACATTTTCTAAATTCACATTGTCACTTTGACATTGCTCATGTTCTGTGCTCTAGAGCTCTACTGGTATTTCTTGTGGCAAAATGTGGCACCAACCTATTTTACAACCACTTTCTTTTTGCATTACTTTCAGCTTATTTAGCATTAATTTCTTTTTGTCCTCAGACCATTGTTGTTGATTAGGGGCTCTTACATCTTTTTCTGCATCAAACATTGGTTGGCGCAACCTCTTATTCTTATAGTAATTATTCTTGTTGAATCTCATAGCTGAAATTGGCTGCACAGGACCCTTTCCCTTAGGTCGAACACTCCAACTACATGGTTTAGATGTACGAGAAGCAGCATCTGTTTCTTTAGGTATTGAAGCCTTGGTTTTATGGAATGATTCTAGGGCAAATAATTTTGCTGTCACATGATTACACCGTCCATCAATTCCAGCAGGACAAGCACATTTAGCTCTGAGCACATAACCAAATGAAAATACACAAATATAGCAAGTATATACAGAAAATTTCTTCATTGAGGGCAATACGTGACTTTTGATAAAATGCTTTCCCTCCTTTGATACGTCGAAGATGGAGAGTACATGTTTAGACATGAAGAATTTGTACCCCTTAACGAGGCGCTTTGCTGTAGCAATCTGCTTTCTACTGCTAACGCTCTCTATCATAAACTTCCATATAGTGCCAAAGGAGATCTTTGGAATCCTGGCAAGGTCCACAGAATAACCATCTTTTGGGAAGTCCTTTATGTCGTCGTCATTTGGCTGAGCTTCACTCAGAGCCCCTGCTTGAGCCTTTTTCCTCAGTAGATTTAATCCACCATCAGGGTCTCGTAAGTATTTCTTGTCACGTCCACTTTTAATATAATCTTTTACCCTTTAATAGAAGTAAAATAGAAGCTTAAATAAGCATTTTTACAGTGATATTAAAACGGTTAAATACATCAGCTTAAGCTCTTCAATCGCATCTTACCTTCGTTTTAACTCAGCTAGTCTTCCCGTCGTTTTAGGACCTCTATATAAAAGCCAACGTCTTAAAACTGTACAACTACAATCGTCAACAATTTGGACTAGTTTTGCTCCAGGTATATCATTTTCATTCAGAAAAATATTAGTTTTATCCACGATTTCGTGTATATCAGTTACGCATTTATTCGCCATGTTTTCTCTGAAGCTGTCCCCTGTAACGATCCCAAGCAACTTTATGCAACAAAACTCGTCCCAGTACGCCGTTCGTTTCTAAAGTGGCGAATAATGAAAACCATCCTAATTGCTTATGTATCTCCTTAGATCGCACTGTATATGGCAGGCCTGTGATGACACAGGCTGCCCGATTTTGTAATCTTTGGAGTTTGTTTGACTAGGCAGTCCCAGACTAGGAAGCAATAGTTGAAGGAGGGTTGAATAATAGATCTATATATTTATTATCCAGCATTAAAATAGACGAAATTCTACGAAGAATACTAATATTGCACGAGACTCTCTTCATTATTTGGGCTTGTCATTTCACAAATTATTTTGCCAATATGTAGTATGAGATGTTTTGGTTTCTTATGCAATAACGGCCTAATGTAATTGGATAGATCTTCTATTGTGGTGTCAGAGATGATTGAAAAATTATTAGGGCAGAGAGGTGTTACCACCTCCCTAGCCTGCTCCCCTGGAACCAATGAATGTTCAGGGGTACGAAAGCTAGCACCATCACCACTGGTGTGACTATCCTGACACGAGTTCTCCTTGAAGTTTTCCGTAGTGAAGAGCCTGGCTGGTGATAGGCTAGGCACAGGGAAAATATTGCCAATGACATTTGCATCGCAGGTGTTAGATATATTGTGTAGTATCTGCTCTGTTGAAGGGAGTGTAACTGCAACGCTAGGTGTGCACTTGAGGGCAGCAACTCCTCACCCACTGGGGTGGGTGGCGCAGCCGGGGGATTGTTATTGATGCCCAAAAGCATTGATAGAATGGGGTTGGGCGG
This sequence comes from Zoanthus sociatus, assembly GCA_025331085.2. NCBI lineage: Eukaryota > Metazoa > Cnidaria > Anthozoa > Zoantharia > Zoanthidae > Zoanthus > Zoanthus sociatus. The sequence goes on from JAOBAY020039140.1 coordinate 18,555, forward strand.
GGAAGAATAATACAAGGATGAGTTGGGACCAATGTTGCCACTTCCTTGCAGGCCATCAATAGTAAAATTAAGGGAGTTACCTGCCGAGCATGATGAGGATTACTGTGTGTTGACCATGAGGCCAATGAGGGATGAGATCTGTGAAGTGGAAGGAGAGTTAGTGTTCTCTGGCATTTGGCTCACCTCTTCTCTCAAGACTCTTCTTATGATTGGTGAGCCCAAGCTTTGACTTGAAGCTTCACCCACAACCATAAGGACTGGGAAAATTTAACCCAATCTCACCAGCATTGGAGAAGGCACGACTAGGTAGTAAAGCGACTGCAAAGGCACTACAGAGTTGTCTGTTAAAATCTTTAATAAAATAATGGCCCGTTAACTTGTTGAATGTCTTGCTACATGTAATACATCTAATCACAAACTCTAAGTCGATGAGGTTGACATTCCTGTAGTGCCTCTTAACCCGAGAAAATGAGGAAAAAGAATGTTTACATCTCACTACACGGCAGGCGTAGCTCTATGCAGGTGTAGCACTCTCGTTGAATCAAGCCAACTAGCGTGCTCAACGAGATAGGTGCAGCCTTTTTGACGTCATTTTGGAGATAAAAAGTTAAGCCAATTAGCTGCTAAACGAAATGGAATAAGGGGTGATGGGCAGATGTAAATAATAAACGTTAGTTTGAAAGAAGGGGCAGAGAATACCAGAGAAACAGGTAGCTAATACAATACAAATTGTGAATATATAAAAATATGAAGGTGTAGAATATATTACAATATAAATGCCCCGTGTGGTTACTATAAAATATTAAAAAGTTACATTTAGAAAAAAGAAAGAGAACAGTACGCTGCTAAAATACAAACCTCATAGAAATCAGTAAAAGGGAAAAACAACAGATAGAAAAAAAAAACAAAACAGGAGCAACTAATTAATTAAAAAGTACAATAAAAAGCTCAGCTAAACAGAATATTGAAGTAAAATTACAATAAAGTAGAAGACAAAAAGCTACAGAATAAACAGGAAATTAACTTCATTATAACAAACATTAAGTTAACGGCAGGGAGATCAAAATAGCAAAAAGAGTATGATAGGCAGTTGAAGGATAATAAAACAGTTACAATAAAGTCAAGATTCAAGTTTATAAATTTGGCGCTAGAATTCAAAATAGCGAGTTAAGCAACGGTGAAAGCAGCAATTTGCAGACTTGACTTTTAAAGAACAGAAATGGGCTGTTAAACCCTGAATTAAAATGATGTAAGGCCCGGTTCAGACATCGTACATCACATGAGCCGAATTCAATTCGAAAGTAATTAATCCAGGCTGAATTGATTCAGAAGTTGAACTTAATTCAGCCAAAATTTATTCCCCTAAAAAAAGCGGATTTGGGTCAGCAGTATGAAAACACAGCTGAAACATGGCGGGCGCTGGCAACAAAAAGCAAACAAGAGCCTCTTTTCTACAAAAAATACTGGAAAACTCGACAACAAAAAAGAATGCAAACCGCATTGCCCTATATATTCTTGTCCTTGAAGATGGTCAAGAGGCACAGTTTTTACCTGGAACAGATTCTAAAGAATTCTTTTCTTTACGCCGGTACAAACATACTTTTTTGTGTGTCAATCTGTGCTTCACTTTTTTGCTGACCTGTATTTTATTCCTATTTAATGTTGATGTTAATTGGCTGCTTGGCTTTGCTAGCCCCAATGGTTATTCCAGGCAGTAGTACTCTAACTTTACTTAAAATTTTGCATTGAATTTTGTAATTTTTGTTTTTTGAGCAAGAAAGTGAGTGCAAATAAAGACTGATTGATTGAGAGATTACACCAAAATAACACTTTACCTGTGCACATCAAGTGACCATAAAGCCATGATAGATTCTCGTGCTGCAAGAGACGAGTAACCAGAAGCTAAGAAGTGCAGATTGTCTGGGGATGGACTTGTTCAGAAAGCAGATGAAATGGTTTGGGAGGAGTTGGAATCGGTACCTGAGATCGATGAAGAATAGTTGAACAAACCAGTTGTTGAAAATGACAAAGGCTGTGAATTGGAAATTCAGCTGCAGTCAAATAAACTTCTGGCAGAGCAGCTCGATGAAGAATTAAATGGAACGCCAGTAACAAAGCCAGAAGCAGCCCAGAAAGAAGATCCCGAAGTCAAAGATAGCCAGTTGTACTGAGGCCATTAAAGAACTGCAGAAACAGGTTAATGAGTCGGGTCATTTTTTCATGGTGGTCATGAGAAGTTCGGATTGTTTTCGGAAGCTTAAACTCTGGCAACACTAGGCAAGAAAAAAATCACCAAAACAAAGGCTCATGGTGAAATTTGCTGGCAAAGCAGGTATTGATGATGGCGCTCTGGCCAAAGAGTACCTAGGTCAGACAGTAACTGAGATTGGCAAATCATTTTTCCCGCATGGTGGACCAATTGATTCCATGTTACATGTCCACGATGGGAACTTTAAGACCTGTGGACAGGTTGTGGCAGTCAGTATAGTGGAAGGGGTACCTGCTCCCAGATTCCTTGAAGATAGTGTTTATGAACTTATTTTAAACTCAAATAAAGCTTTGGAAAACATAGGTGTTGCAAACCTTCCAGCTTCAGAGAAAATGGTTATAGAATCATAAGAGCAAACCCAAAAGAGTACATAATGGAGCATGGTTATACTGGCATCATACATGAAAACAATCTTGATGATATTGTTGAAACAGTGATGGTTAGTATTATGTCAAGGAAACAAGTCTTCATTAATGAAGTTGCGAAAGGTTTAGAGCTGTTTGGATTGCTGGATATGATGAAAGCAAATCCAGCACTCTTTAAGCCACTTTTTGTTATTGACTCCAGCAATGCAAAAGAAGTTGATGCTAACTATGTTGTTTCGATATTGAAACCAGAATTTTCAGGAGAGGGAACAAGTCGTCAATCAGTTGAAGAAGGAATGCTAGATTATTTTCAAGATTTCCTAATTAGCCTTGAAAACAATGAAATAACTGGTTACAAGGAGATGTTAGCATCTGACATTGGTGGTGAATGGTCTGTGGTTGAGAATGACAGTGCTGAGCTTTACAATGAGGCAGAGTTGACTGCAGCAGGTGTTCTTGGCTGGATGACCGGACAGAAGCACAGACCAATTAATGGTGAAACCATTTGTTTCCCAATTGTCAAGGCTTGTTCAAGAGAAATAACCTTCCCAGTGATCCATATGAAGGATTGTGAGAGTTCCAAGAAAGTACTTCTTCTTGCATACTTCAAAGGACAGTGTTTTGCTAACCACTAAATACAGTCCTCTACTAGCCAGCTTGTAGTCATGAATTTTATGGGAGGTGTAAACCAAGGCTTAGGGCACAAGGAAATATATTAGTTTGAAACTTTCATTCTGCATTACAGTAATAGTGCCATATCAAAACTTTGGCTGAAAATGTAGTGTAACTCAGTCTGCAGTCCTTACAATCTTTGGCCAAGATTGTCTTACAGTTTTTTTGTTTCAGTTGTATTGTTTAGCTATAACTATATTTTGTATTCGGCTGTTTCAGTTACATATTATCTTTGTGGTAAACAAGGAGGAAGACTTGAAAGTGTTTAAAGCTGCATGATAGTGTTGAACGTTTCTAAGATATTTTGCTAAATTTAGTTACAGTCATAAACGTATCTACTTTACAGTTTGTTTTATTGACTATAACCATTGCCGTTATAATTATGAATAACTGTCAGTGTTATTCACTTGTTTCAGTTGCAAAAATGTCTGTAAATAGAGTATTTGTTCCAGTTATGAATAACTAGTATGTACATTGCAACGAAGTGCCTAAAGCGTGAATTCCAACCTGCTCTTCTCATAAAAATAACATTTTAGATGCATTTCTTTCCTTCTGTTCAACGTTTTTCTAAAATAACATCAGACAAGGAAAAAGCCATGTGAAAGTGCATAAAAGATTTGCTAACAGGTAAACTATTTTTTCCTTTCAATTGAAAAACAATAGCCTTTTTTACAGTTTAAACGTTATTACTAAAACAGATGTTTCCATTTAGCGGATTTTTGCCATTTAGTGCACGACACTTGGCATCTATTTTCATACAAATTGCTGACCAAACTTTTTCCTCAGTTTTTCTTTCATAATTTTGTAAAGGATACCTTTCGAGGACCATTCCTGAAATAAAGAGTTCAAATATAAATTAGTGCTAAAAATCTTCCTGTCCAGGACAACTAGACGTGAGTTTTTTTTAACCCTGAGATAGCTAAGAAAACAGTTAGTACATGCATGTTATTCTTACTAGTTACAGTATAAGTTATCAATTACTATCTGCAAGAAAAGACTTGCTTTAAAGTGTGGATTTCAAAATAAAGCAATTCAGTTTTACAATGATTTTGCTTTTGTACCCTAATGTATAAAGTTTCAGGTTAAACAGGATCAAATTGGAAGATACATAATGAAATAATCCTCATTTATTGTACAAAGCGACCTCCTTATTTCTAGCCTCACGTATAATAATTAGCAAAAACCGACATGAGTTTAAAAAAATAGCAAAGAAAATTCATATTGTGAAAGCTAAATGTGATTTGTATAATTTATTGTGCATAAATTATGAGCACTGACCTCACTGACCTAATTGTTACCAAAATGTGTGTTTTTAGTAAATATCCTATGGTGGATTTAGCTTTATGCCACAATTCTGCTGGATAGGGTTGGACAATGCCAGAATCCAAAATTATGGAATCCAGATGGCTCTTGTTCTTCTCATAAGTTGTGCTAATTTTTTTCAAATGTTTCTGCAAAAATTTTGGAAGGTGGGAAATGGCTGGAATTACAGCCAATCAGCAGCGTCTTAGTAATATGTGCAGAGCTGAACTAAAAACTAGACAAAACGGGCAGATAAATCTCTACCAGAAAGCAACTATGACACAAGAAACACAGCAGCAAAGATTTGAGTTCATAGCTTTATTACTTACAGATTTAAAGATTTGAATATAAATTCCCACACAACATCTGCAGCAACATTTGAATAAATTTTGCAGCGATATTTGAAAAAATTTTTCAGGCACATTTGAAACATTTTGACACTACTGTTAAAATTATTGTGCCGCAACATCAAAGCAAGTTGACTGATAAAGGGTTAAGAGTTCATGATTATATTCAATGTTCAGAGTTCATGGTCAGT
>JAOBAY020039141.1:0-13979 GCA_025331085.2 Zoanthus sociatus
TAACTGTAAATAAACTACTTACATCAGTCTCTAACTGTAAATAAACTACTTACATCAGTCTCTAACTGTAAATAAACTACTTACATCAGTCGCTAACTGTAAATAAACTACTTACATCAGTCTCTAACTGTAAATAAACTACTTACATCAGTCTCTAACTGTAAATAAACCACTCTCAGTCTCTAACTGTAAATAAACTACTTACATCAGTCTCTAATTACAAATAAATCACTAACATCAGTCTCTAACCTTTAAATAATTGAAACTCTTAGTTAATTCTTTCTTTTAGACATTCGAACCATGAACGCTATGGCTTTGGTTTTGCTTTATTTTTACTTATTTTGTAGTTATTTTTTTTCCAGAAATAACCAATCGTATTTCCCGTGAACCAAAGAAATGGCACATATATTTTTTCTCTTGTGACATTGAATATTTTTGTCGTTGTGTGAAATCACGGTGCCACTTTAAAAATAACGTGGAAAAAAGGCAAAAAAAAAATGTCTCGACCATTGCATCGACTTGTGGCTGTGATTGGCTAGTTCTGAACAAGTAATGAAATAGGCGAAAATAAAGTGGACATAAAGTGAAAATAAAGTACTAATAAAGTTAAAAAGGTACAAATGAAGTACTAATAAAGTGAAAATAAAGTACAGATAATGTGAAAATAAAGTACAGATAAAGTGCAAATGAAGTGAAAATAAAGTGCAAAGAAAGTGAAAATAAAGTACAAATAAAGTACTAATAAAGCAAAAACAAAGTACTAATAAAGTGAAAAAGGTAGAAATGAAGTACTAATAAAGTGAAAATAAAGTACAGATAATGTGAAAATAAAGTACAGATAATGTGAAAATAAAGTACAGATGATGTGAAAATAAAGTACAGATAAAATACAAATAAAGTACAAATGAAGTAAAAATACAGTACAACTAAAGTACAAATAAAGTAGTGATAAAATGAAAATAAAGCACAATTCAATAGAAAATAAAGCCCTGGCATGTAAATCTTTCTTCTCTTTGTTTTTTTTCTTCTGTAGATGTTATTGCTTACATTTTGTTTTCTTGAGCTGCCCGTTGACCGTTCGTCATCGTCGCCATTCCTATTGTGATCTACTGTTGTACTTTTTATTTTAGAACAAACACCAGAACCGCCTGATATTCGTTCTGACCATCACTCCACAACAACAAAAAATGCTTATGAAAGGTAAGTTTTCGACCCTTAAACCAAATCATTCCACCTTTTCCCTAACCCAATCTTATCTTACAGGCAAGGTTAGGTTGCAACCTTTACCTTATCTAACCAAAGTTGTTAGAGTAGACTGGTTAGGAATCTCGCCAAACTATAAAAACGATTACAATACTTCTTTGTTTTATGTTGTGTGCACGGTCACGGTTAGGATCTTTTGTTTAGGTGTGATGCTTCATTAGTCTATTGGCTGCTTGCTCATTTACATCTCAAAGCCTTTTGTTATTTGTGCACGGTCAACGTCATATTTCCATAGGGAAAAGGAGAACAATAACATGTAACAAAGAAAGTCATCAAGTTTCCAAACCAGTCAACTCTACTAACTTTGTGATGAATAAAAGAACAGAGATAATTTTATAATAAAATCAAACGTGAAGAATGAAATACAGTACCCAATTTATGCTTGGCGCAAGTTTTCCCACTTGAAATCTGAATCTCCATTATAACACCTTTGGATAGATCTATTCCTACCATACGCTCTTCCATATGGTCAGCGGACTTGTCTTCTACCTCGACCATGAAAGTATCAGACATCCTTAGGAGCAATATTCAGAACCAATACATTAACGCTTTCAATTGTCGGAGGCTCTGCGCTATGTGTTTCATTTATTACTTGTGCCGAACGGCAACGAGTTTAGGAATGGGCCCCGTTCTTTTTTGTGTGTGTACCTAGCATGATGAACGCATGCGCACACTTTGCGTCACTAGTGTCTTGGATTTCAGCAAAGAGTTAATATTTGAAATTGAAACAACTGAGTTAGGAATAAATTCCTAACATGGAATTTACAACTTCTATTTTGCCATGTAAATTAATTTGTATTTTTGAGAACATTGATGTGTGTATAGAACAATATTTGCTAAAGAAAATTCAAAATATTTTGAATTATAGTAGCTAGTAGATAGTATTACTAGTTTAGTAGAGTGTGTTAGGTACTGTACACTTCTGAAAGACACATCTGTTTTGTAATGATAAAAAGGTAAGAAAACAAATAAGATAATTGATTTTGAGAAGATAACAGTGCAAGAGTTTATGTAAATAAAGTTCATATAACAAATTTATAAAAAAAACGTAAAAGAAGTCAAAAGCTCCCAAAAAAAACAAACTGCTTTATAATAATTTTATGCCAGAAAACGTTCTTACTATTGTTTACGAGACTGACACGAATTTTCCAAAGATTTTGTACTTTCTAGGTATTAAAAGGCACCATAAACTAACCACCGCTGATCATTTCAGTTTGTAAAAGTCTCTGTCACTTCAAACCGAATGGGAACAAATCTTTTACAAATTAAGAATAAAATCTTCTCAAGATTCTAACGGAACCGAACGGCAGGAGCTGTCTGAATGTTTGTAATTTGCAAGAACCGGCACGAATAACGCTATTATGCAGCCTCTTGTTTTAACACTATTCCGTTCATTTTGGAAAATATTTGTTCGCACTTTTTTCTCGGCATTACCCAACGTGCTCCAGTTCTTTGTATGCTAACAATAACAGAAGTTTGGAAACGTGAAAACGTTTTGAAAGTCTAACTTCATCTGAAATTATCAGACACGTACGTGTTATGGTTGCTCTTCAATTTTTCATGGACAAGTTCCTCGAGTTGGTGAGAAAAACCAAACAGCAACCGCAAAGGTGAACCATCTGCCTCCTCCACGTTCACACTTGATGCCTGAAAATTTATTTAAGGCGATAATGAGTAAATACCAAAAGCATACGTTACCAGAAGTTTTTATTAGTATTTACCAAACAAGTGAATAGCAGTTTTCGTGTACGCTGATTGGCTAGCACGGAGGTAATAAGCCAAGTACTATTCACCTCCGAACAGCAGAAGAAAAACAAAATGGCTTCCCGTTTCGATTCGGTTTGAAAATATCACTATTAAAGTTATTTTTTTGTCTGCTAGTTGTTCAGCTTGTTGTGGTACATACTAAAACAATTATTCATCTCGCCGCTTATTCACATCCACTTCGGTGAATAATTGTTAACTATGAGAAGAAATGTTATGGTACAATTTGCTATAGAGGTAAATGTAAATAAAGTCGAACAACGTTTCAGTATCAAATATACCATCATCAGTTTCAAAACAAATATTTACAACAAAAATTGCAATTGAAATAAGCTGAGCCATTCAATAAATAACTAACAAAATAGTTGAGATAAACAAAGGAGCAATATATCGGTTAAGCAAAGAAACAAAACTACTCAAGTCAATGTCAAACTGAAAACAAAGAAACGAAAGGAAGAATGCAAAAATTATGTAAAGAAATTGGTTTTGATAGGGAAATGGACGGCAAACGAATTACTGCCTCCTTTGTGAAAAAACACAGCAACGGTCTACAATCAATAGAGTTTTACCTAAACACCTCGATGGTTCTCGTGTTTCTCATGATCAACGCTCCCACATCTCTACGGTGCGCCAAAGACCATTTAAAGTCCAATGTGAATTTACCCAATCTACTGTATCTGCTACCCTACCCTACAATTAAGCCCTTGCGAAATAGCTTGACACAATTTTAGAGCCCCCGGCAGTTCACCAATAACAACACATATGAGTTCAATGACGAAATTCACAAGAGGTCTTTTACTGAAACTTTACTACTAAAGTTTTACTGACACCTGGTTTAACAACACCCCCGGGCCTTGAAATCAGTGCTGATGACCCTGTTGAACAGTTCGAAGTTGCCACAAAGAGTCATTTTTATCTCATCTGAGCACGAAGTGCAGGATGAGATATTGTGAGCTGGCTAAAATGTCACTCTCCATACAGGTGTTAGCACGGCTTTTAGGACTGCGGCGAGCATCTTTTGATAAGCGATCAAAAATGGCGAATTTCCATCAAACTTTGCATTGTGTAAAGTCTACTCCTAAGTTATTGATCTGGCTATGAAATTAAATTAGAATCGCAGATTACTTTCCAGCTCTCGGGAAAGCAGTATGTTTTGTGGTCCCTCGACGGCCATGTTTCCCTCGGCTCTGCCTCGGAAAACATTGGCGCTCTCGGGACCACACAACATACCATTTCCCTCGGTCTCAGTCAATAAGTGTTAGTTACCGCATAAGCTTTAATTAGCGATAATTCATAAACAACGCAATTTACAAGATAGTTGTACCTTTGCTATCATTGTTTCCGAATCCGCCGAGTTCACACTACCACACTCGTGTTTGTCTTTATCCATTCCAAATGGCTGAAGCAAAGCACGTTTGCCATTGCCTTCAGCATTTAAAGTTGATCTTAAAAAATCTGCTTTGACCGTTTCCTAAAAATAAATGTTGTACTTAGAAAAATTGTTACTGATTGTATGTTATAATTATCCTGCTTATTCTTATCCTGATTTATTGTTTGCCAGTTGATCGGTCATCCCTCGTTTCAGGTACGATAACCGAACGGAGTTTTCCAAATGTTACCACTTCTAACTTTTGCAGTCTGTTAAAGACTTCCAAATTGGAAGTACATTTCTGGCTCCATAAAAATACTCTATTTCACCAGCCAATCAAATACTAACTCAGTTAGTCAACCAAACAACTGGTAAGTCGACAAGTTAATTCATCACTCACACACTCACTCACTTTATTATGTTGTCGTTCATTTAGTCAGCTAGCAATTAGTTAGTAAGTCATTCAATCAATCAGACTGCCAATTATTCATTCAACGAACCAATCAACGAGTTAATCAATGTGTCAATCAATGACTCAGACAACTAATAATTATTCAATCAACCAATCCAACAATCATTAGGCAGGCGATCAGTAAGCCATTCACTTAGATATATGATAATTAGTCGGACAGGCAGGCAATCAACAAACCAATCAATTAGTTTGGCAATTAGTAAACCATTCAGTTAGGTAGCAGATAATTAGTCGGACAGGCAGGCAATCAATATACCAGTCAGTTAATTATTAATTTTGATAATTAGTTAGGCAATCAGTAAGTCAGCCTGTATGCTGAAGAAGGGGATTCGCTCCAAAAATGTTAAATTCGAAAAAGAGTTACTAGCTTTAACAAAATAATAACATCCGAGATAATAATCAGAAAGTCAGTCAGTTATTCAAGTATTAAACCAATCAACCAGTGATTGTCGGTTAGCATTTCAAACAATCAGTCAGAAAACCACTCAATCATTGATTCAGTTAACTAATCAGTTAGGTCATTAACCACTCCTTCCTAGTTTAGTCTCCAGCGATTAGTGAGTCTACTTGATAATGACGGGACTGGGACCGACCATCGTTGCGTACGGACGTCTTTCTGGAAGTGGTAATAGTGATAGTGATACATATATAAGTTCCATCCTCGGGGCTTTTCAGAACCAGTTTACAAGTTTATACAGTTGAGATCGGACAGTTGGGGGTCTTAGAAAGTCCGCTTAAGCTGCTCACAAGTTGGCAGCTGATAAGAAGTGCCCTCAGTAGAAGAAACAGACTACAACAACGGAATCACAACCTACTCTTTGCGACAAGTATGTGGGTTCTTTTAAGTCCCTAGACAGAGAGATCGAGAGACTGGACCTACGGTTTAACGTCCTTATCCGAGAAGACGCAAAAGTCCAACCGTTTGCAAATGTTAAAGCAAAGGCAGCACCTTCTCAATTATTTTAAGACCCTGAGTGAGGTCCGTCCAGGAATCCAAACCGAGCCTACCGCTCAACAGACTGGTGCCTTAAAAACTAGGCTAACTAGGCGGCGGGTCAGTAAATGTTTTTTTTTATTTATTTTGACCATCTAGACAGAGCTAAATGCGCCAAGCATACTAAAAAAGTCCACTAATAGATGTCCAGGAGAACAGGAAGCGGAAAGAAAAACAAACGAGAAGAGTTAGCTCAAGCTCCAGAGTGCCAGACATAAATGAGAAGAAAGCGAAGATGTCGGACGAAGTCAACATGTATGGTGCCTCCTCCTGCAGATTACGAAATCATACTAAATTCGATATCGACCCTAAGTGCTGAATTACATGGAAAACTTGATAAGCTTCAGGAAGAAGTCAGTATCCTGAGAAATGACGTACATGAAAATTCAGATCCAATCACTAAATGAATCAATTTCCGAAATAACTAAAAGTTTGCATGAAGTTTGGGCTATAATCGAAAACCTAGAAGAAAAAGCATAAAGAGTCTAGAACTCAGCAACAGAAGGAAATTGACGATTTGAGGCAAAATAATAACATCCGATATAATAATTAGAAAGGCAGTCAGTTAGTTATTTAAGTACTTAACTAATCAGTCAGTCAATCGGTCAGTCTGTACCAGATAGTTAGTCTACTTGATAGCTTAATTACCCGGATGCTTTCTTACCTTGACACTGTTTGCACCATTGTGGTGCATTTCACCAAGCATGGTGAGCCAATCATCTCCTCCCATTTGACGAATCTTTTCCACTTTGGTACGAAACTCAGCGTCCCCCTCATCAACCAGTGACGCCGTATCTTGTTAACAATAGCAAAAACAACAGATGTCTTTATTAACAACAGCTGTTTTTATTAACAACAAATAGATTGGGCTATTCACTTCAATAATCTCAGGCGAATTTTTATTTTCAAAAATTTCTAATTTAAGTTTATTAGTTCTGCCTTAATTTTACATTTGTATATTAAACAGAAACTATTTGTTTGCGCGGCAAACTTTGTTATGCTTTTATGCTGTATTATATCTGTAGCATTCTGTTGTTAGATAAAACAAGAAGCTCTAGGGGCGTTTACTGGACTACTTTTTGTTCCAGGTCCCTCTTCTCCTCACAACACAATCGAGTAAGAAATGAACCTTGTGAGTCGAGCTGACGCCGCAAGGAACTGTGGGATACACAATTTGTCTGGACCACAAAAAAAAACCCGGAAAAACAAACCTATGTTTATGACCAGGCTTACTACAGGTAGCCCAGTAAAAAGAGGAACCAAATAAGTTTATGAAAAAATTCTAAGTTCCTAAACGAGAATCAAACCCATAAAACTTTGATTACCAAGAGAACTGAGTTTAACTCCCCTTACAAACTCACTATTTCATATCGCGGCATTACAGTCTGCAAACAGCCTCTTGTTGGGTATGTTACTAGTATGTATTTACCTGATACCGATGTTGTGGAATCTTCTATTCCACCCCCACCGAGGGCAATAACTCGATCTTTGTTTCGTATCTACATTCAAGTAATAGTCTAATAAGTGTTAAAAATATAAAACAAGAATCGTTACTAACATTATAAATTAATTACAGTAAAATATGTTATAAATAGTATAACTAACACCAAGGGTAAAGAAATACAATACAACAACTACATCAAGTTCAATACAAATAGCTTACATATATAACTAAAAAAATGATCCTTTACAAGCCAAGTGGTACATTAAGCCGGTGTTTATCTCCCTGTTTGTGTAGTCTTAAGAGGATGAGAGTACAGATTGTACTGTATAAAGAAACTAAAAGTTAAAGGGGGAGTATCAAGGCTATAGAGGGTCTGGGTCCGAATATAAGCAAAATCAAGCAAAACTTGAAAAATAAACACCTTTACGCGAAATCAAGTTTTGAATATTTTGTGGAAAATCATGTTTATCGAAGACACCCTTTGTTTCTTTTCGTCAAAAATTTCAAGATTTTAATAACAATGTATGTTCTGTAATTTGATGGCTTCATTTTTTTGATATAGTACGAAAAACGGCTTGAATGGGCCAAACTTTTCTTTCTGTTTGGCCATTTCGCCATGGCGGACTTCAGTGCGCCATCGATTAGCTAGCTTTTGGAGAAAATGCAACAAAAGTTTATACCTTACAAATAATGTTTCAGTTTCAGATTCAGTTTATTGTTTGCCTGTGCTTTAAGTTTAACATTATTACTCGTGACAATATAAAGTTATTATATATTACCGTTAATAGACAATATAAAAAAAAAGAACAAGACATCGTATATATAGTACAATTTTTCTGAATGCACAAGGTGAGGAGGCTCATAAAGAAACCACAAGGCATATTTGGACTATGGACCCCTCAGAAACTAGAAATTGATTTATACGTACGGATACAACAGAATTTTGATTTTGACTATTTTTCAAAAAGACAAAAAAAAAACACAAAAAAAAGAAAAAAAGAAAAAAGAAAACTTAACAAAACAAGGCAGCTAGAGGAATTTAAGATAAAAGATGCGCGATTGTTTGCAAGCGACCCAGTGTTTGCATCGTTTTGGTTGTCCTTGGCAATGAAAAGGCGACAAATTGATAAAGCTGAATGGTGAGCACAAATAAAATATATTTTTGCCCGATTTTGTGTTCTCTTTGTTTTCGGTTGTTTAGAAGACTGTTGAATTTTAATAGATTTAGAGTTCTCTTTCTTATTTAGGTGCGTTAGGTAGTCATTGCGAGCTCTCAGACTCAAGAAAAGAAAAGAGCCAGCCGTTGGCAAAGATATTTAATTTCGAATTTCAAAATTAGTATTCTTATGCTTTTATCAAAATAAAACTGTCATATTTCTTTCTCCAGCACACCAATATTACTGACAGTTGTTTTATTTTGTGTTAACAAACAGATATGGCACCCAGTTTATCTTGTATGCAAACAAAATAAAGATGATTCTGCTTTCATACTTTGGTTTGTGTATTGTTCATAATCAAACTTCGGGAACCAATGATGCGTAGCTTCGTCATGTGCGTAGCCCTGGCACTCCCCCTTTAACTAAATCTTTTAAAAGCCAACTGTACCATGGGGTCGGCGCTTATTTCCGGTTTCTAATAAGAGTGTGCAGATTGTGCGAAGGTGTAATGAAGATGAAGAACCATGAAGATGCGAAGGGGTGACTAAATTCTTCAAGAACTAAGTGGACCGTGGAACCTTAATTCTGGTTTCTGTAGTGCTTTAAAGCGAATGACGCGTGCAGATTGTACTTTATAATTAAGAAAAGAGAGGCTAACTAAATCTTTTAAGAGCCAAGTGGCCACGGAGCAGGCGTTTATCTCCGGTTTCTGTAATGTTAAGCGGATGAGAACCTTTACTAATTCATCGAGGGTTAGCTCCCAGCAGACATGTGTCATTTAAAAGTTTCCGTCCATCTTAGAGCGGTGTCCCTAATTAGCTGGCCTTTGGCCAGTTAGAAGACTTGACACCTCATTAAAGTCATCATCATCACTACATCCTGTAATTCTCCCTTTCTCACATTTCCATTTCTCATTTTTTTTTTCTTATTGCTTTAACAATAATATACATTTTCCTGTACGAGGGTCTCGCCTAGATTGACTTATGGACAGTAGATAGCTATTTATGGACCCTAAAATATAATTCAGAATTTATAATTATCACTTATTGACTGAGACCGAGGGAAACAGTATGTTTTGTATGGCCGCCTAGGGAAGGTCAGTAAGCGTTTTTGTTATGTACCAACTATCAAAGAAGAACAAAGAGTACCTTTTAAAGAATTTTTTATCATCCAAACTTGTGTTTTGTGAACCTTTGAAATCACACTGAACTACAATCAACTTTCGGTTTTGTTATTATTGCCAGTCCATAACATATTGTTGCCGCTGAGCGCTCGGTTGCCGGGAAACAGCAAAACTGTATGTGCACGTGATGTCCTCTCGTCCAATTGAGTACGAGAAAAGTGGACTTTGATAGTTAGTATATAACAATTGGAAATGATGATGATGTTGTTTATATGTTATTTACCCAACAAAGCGTGAACAAAGTTTGCCTTCAACATAACGTTGCTATATCGAAAAATGTATCTATACGCTAGTCTAAAAAATCGCCCTTTAGAAACCTTTATATAAGCTTTAGCAAATTTTTCGCGAGTTTTTTCAACAATCTTGATGTGACCATAACATCGAAGCAACCTCTGCAATAACCTGGGGTTGCAAGCGTTGTGACATTTTCAGGAAGTCAAGAGATGGTACCCTAATCAAATCAAAGTTGTTAGAGTGGACTGGTTACGAAACTTAGCAAACTACAAAGAAGATTACAGTGTTTCTTTTTCATGTTGTGTGCACGGTCACAGGTAGGATCTTTTGTTCTAGATGCGATGCTTCATTAGTCTACTGACCGTTTGCTTATTTACACTCTCAAAGCCTTTTAATATTTGTGCACGGTCAACGTCATATTTCAATAGGGAAAAGGAAAACCAAAACATAACAACGAAACTCATTACGTTTTTTAACTTGTCTACTCTGATAACTTTGATCATATCAACAAGTTGTAAATAAATTCATAACTGAAATGAAGATGATGTTTTTTAGATGTTGTTTACCCAACAAGCGTGAACAAAGTTTGCCTTTAACGTCACGTTGCTATATTGGAAAATGTATCTATACGCTAGTCGAAATAATCGCATGGAAGCAAGCTCTGCAATTACCTGGGATTACAAGCATTGTGAAATTTTCAAGAAGTCAAGAGATGGATCCTTAATCAAACCAAAGTTGTTCAAGTGGACTGATGAGGAAACTTAGCAAATTACAAAGAAGATTACAATGTTTCTTTGTTTCATGTTCTGTGCACGATCACAGATAGGTGCGATGCTACATTAGTCTATTGGCCGTTTGCTTGTTTACACCCTCAAGCCCCTTTATTATCTGTGCACGGTTAACGTCATATTTCAATAGGGAAAAGGAGAACAAAACATAACGAAATTCATCAAGTTTCGTAACCAGTCGACTCTACTAACTTTGATCAAAATGAGATAGTAGATAGTTATTACTAAAGCAATGGTGGAACTCTACTACCCGACGTTAACCGACAACGCCGTTTTCTTCTTCATTATCCGAATCCCTTTGAGCTAAATTCTATCACAAACCTTCTTGTTTCCCTGTTTTCCTTTACGCGAATTTGGCACACGGGGAAACTCTGGGTAATTTATCACTTCAAATGTGTTTTCTGCATCTAATAACTCCTGAATGCGATTCATTTCACGTTTGCTAGGGTGTTGGCCATCCAGACAAACCTGCTGGAAAATACAATTAATTGTTTACATGTCAAGATGTGTCCACTGCAGTAACCATGAACTGAACGTTCTCAGATTTAAAACAGAGCAGAAACTTAAAAAGTGTATTGCTCAAAAAAATCACATTTTTGGTTTACTCTTGACCTCTTTTTGCAAGTCAATAGAGTTTTATTTCTTTGTTTTAAACTTTGTGATTAGAAAAACCATTAAAGTGTTTCTTCAATAAGCTAAACAAAATAATACTTAAAAAAATTTGCTGTCACGTCCTCGTTGTCCCGACAACTCTACAAAAGTCTTTTCATGTTGCAATTCTAGTGATAACTATGTGCAGGTGCCAAGATCGATTCATTCAACGTGGAGTTATTGTATTTACTATTTTCTTTGCCGTCGGCGACAACGTCGCCATTATTGCTTAATAAAGGTCCCTAATAAAAAACTGGAAACAACCTGTTATCTACACAAGACCATTCACGACTTCCAATTTTTGCACTTATGCTGATCGATATTTTAAAACTTTAATTCATTGTTTACCTGTGAAGCCCGCTCATCAAAGCCGATAAATACCCGGATGCGGTACATGTTTTCCTTGGTAACCGGATTGTGACGTAAGTCAAGATACTCTAGACATGGTAATTCACTCAGGCTTAGCACGGGATCCGCCTAGTGAATTGAAGAAAATGTTGTAGCAACAACAGATGTATTCTTTGACAGGTTAAATAACAAAAATAAAAATTAATAGCATCGTGTTTCTTCTTTTTTTACAAGACGTTTACAAATTAATGCAAAAAATATCGACTGGTAGGTAAAACATGCAGTCTAATAAGGTCTAACCGTAAATATATTCATAGTCTAAGTCATTCCGGTTATTCAAACACAATCATAATCGTCATCGCCACTGTTATAGCAATTCTAAATATAATCTTCATTATCTCATTTAAATTATAACCATTTCCGCCGCCACCGTTATAATCATCGCCACCATCGCAATCGCCATCGCCGTCATTGCTATTGTTGTTGTCATAATAAAAGTCAAAGTCATCAGTGCAATCGCCACTGCCATCGTCATTGCCATTGCCATTGTCATCGTCAACGCCATCATCATTGCCTTCGACACTGCCATCGTCTTTGACATCATTGCCATCGTCATTGCCATTGCTATTGATATCGTCATTGCCATCGTCACTACCATCGTCAGTGCCATCGTTAGTGCCATCGGCATTGCCATTGTCATTGCCATCGTCATTGCCATCGCCATCGCCATTGTCATTGTCAATTCCATCGTCTTTGACATCATTGCCATCGTCATTGCCATCACTATTGATATCGTCATTGCCATCATCACTGACATCGTTAATGCCACTGTCAGTGCCACCGTCAGTGCCACCGTCACTGCCATTGTCTCTGACATCATCATTGCCATCGTTATTGCCATCATCATTGCCATCGACACTGCCATTGTCTTTGACATCGTCATTGCCATCGTCACTGTCACCGTCATTGCCATCATCATTTTCATCGTCATTACCATCGTCATTGCCATCGTCATTACCATCGTCACTGCTATTGTCATTGCCATCGTCATTACCATCGTCATTACCATCGTCATTGCCATCGTCATAACCATCGTCACTGCCATCGCTATTACCATCGTAGTTATCAACATCCAAGCAAAAGGCACCACCGTTATCTCCACGATAAACAGTGTTACTGTTATCGCCCTCGTCCTACTCATGAACAACTGGTATCAATGTTAAGACCGTAGTCGAAATTGTCGGCTTCAACGTAACCCGGCAGTTGTTATCACCATCATGAGAGGGTCCTGAGACGATGAGGGGGTGTAACAATCCCATTTCCCAGCCCATTATTTTTAGAAATCTAACTTTGTAGCACTACAATCCATTACCATTTTTATCTCATCCGTGTACGATGTGGCTTAAAATGTCACCCTCCGTCCAGCTGTTAGAACGGCTTTTAGGACTGTTTCAGTATATTGACTACGGATCTTGCATGGCAGTTTTTTTTTTAAATGAGTCTATCCATCCTTTGAATTAACATAAGCAAAATCAGATCCCATTTCCGAGCTAGGAAACATTTGTGTATCCCTAGAACTTCTATCTCTTGGGAAAAAGTGTTTTATTTAGGCAAAAAGAAAACTAAAAGTTGAAATAATTTAATAATCTTAAATAAAAAAAAATGAGCCAGTTAGCATTGCATTTTAATTGAAAATGATGAATGACTTAATCCACGGATGAGATGACTTACAAGGAGCCTTTTGCTTTTTAATTTTGGCATTTGTTTCCCATTCCCAAAGATCAAAACCTAGTCCCAATGGCCTAGTCCCGGGGAATTTCAACTCTCATTTTACCCCTTCAGGACCAACTCAAACCACTACCTATTACTGCTACCATTATGTAGCAGCCCGTATTTTTCACATAACAAGAGCCACCTTCTTAAGCCTAACAGTAGAGTAAAGGAATAAAACAACATCGCGCGGGTTTCTAGCCAATAATAGACAACGCTATGACGGAGAACACGAAAAACGTGTTGAGGCAAAACGAGGCAAAGCCTTTCTGCTTTTCCAGTGTTCTACACGCCATAGCGTTTTCTTATTATTGTCAAGAAAAACAAGCGATATTGTTTTACTCCTTAGAAAAAAATAACGTCACTTTTTTCTTGCGTTACGTGACGAATCCCGCGATATCTAATTCAGTTCTATAAAACAGAGCATCAGAGCGTGCGTTATTTCAGGATTATTTTTAATTCAGTTTTATAATATAGATAGGACCCTACGCGCGCTCTGATTGGTCGAAAATCTATGTTTTATCAGAGTATAAAACATAGAA
>JAOBAY020039219.1:0-13978 GCA_025331085.2 Zoanthus sociatus
TACCTTTCATAAGCGAGATTTACAATTGTAAAAATGCATAAGGAATAATGAAAATAAAGTTTCCATTATCATTATTATGTAAAAATTGTCATAAAATGCAATTTTGTGAAAATAAACGCATAATGGCATTACGCTAAATTGATTGTATATTTTATAAATACAGCAAAAAGGATACAGTTTAGCAGAAGCTTTACCTGTCCATTGTTACTCTTCTACGCAGGCCATTCTTAGTCTGTTAAGCAGAGAATGGATATCACTTACTCCTTCAGGAGAAGATATCTTCTTGAAAAGCCGAGAAAAGTAGCTGAAATAAAAGAGCATTATCCCTTTCTGTTCAATGAGCAAGAAGTACAGGGTATCAGATCATTGTATTTTTAAATCTGTTAAAGTGCATATGAAATAAAAAAATCAGAAGCAATTTATGAATTAGTTGAAACAATCTTGTTAAAACTTTCAGAACAGTCTTGGAATTTTTTCAATATCACATTAATTTTAGGTCTTGAGATAATCACATTATTTAATTCGATGATGTCATAAATTGTGTTTTTTGTAAACATTTGGTTAAGCTTGGTTGAGAAACTAGGGAAATTGATTATCAAGATGACAAGCTACAGTAGTTAGTATGGCCATTAATGGTAACATTTATCATGCCACCTCTATGTCATTTCTTAACTA
The DNA here is from genome assembly GCA_025331085.2 of Zoanthus sociatus. Classification (NCBI taxonomy): domain Eukaryota; kingdom Metazoa; phylum Cnidaria; class Anthozoa; order Zoantharia; family Zoanthidae; genus Zoanthus; species Zoanthus sociatus. Next base: position 676 of record JAOBAY020039219.1, read on the forward strand.
AAATGATTATATTGTACGTGGCCATTTCACTTTGATCATTAGCTTTTAGCCTCTATAGATAACTGATCTGATATAACTAAGATGCTGCAGAAAATATATACCAAAAATACACAAAACAGAGATCAAAATAATAAAGATAGAAGAGATTTATGCAGGAGGTACAGTACAGTACAAACAACTATATAAATACGGAAATATAACTGAATAAAATACTAATAGCACTAACATATTTGAATTGCACATCATATTTTTAAACTGTAGATGGAAATAGAGTTTACATGGCTCATGGATATGGGCACTGAAGATGTGGAAAGAAGTATGTTAAGGCAACCTCCAGAGATCCGTCAAATAGCAGGGAAAAACACAGCCCTGAAATTTAAAACCTCCAAGACCTTTTGACACCAGACGAATATCGTATTGAGAAAAGCTTGGAGGATGGGGCTCCCTCCGATGGTATGAGACAGGATTTTAATGTTAGTATCTATGATGCCATTTACAGCCTGTGTTCCTAGAGTTTACTTAAAAATGACTGTAAATGCAAAGAGTTTCAAGGAAGTATGAAAAAATAATGAAAATAAGAAAATTTTACCATTAACATACACTAAGAATACCCTAGGGACTAAGGTGCTCAAATTTTAATGGATGTGACTCCATATGTTTATCAAATTAAAACACACAGAACGTCGCAAAGAGGGTGTTTGTAATCTGTTCCTTTTTGTTTTCTTACACAGACAAGAAACCCTTGCAACAGAGAAATTTTTTTGGAGTGAATTTTCATACTGATCGCTCTCTCCTTTTTGTCTTAAAAAAGAATTGAACAAAGCTATGTCTTGTTTCTTGGAGGGCAAGTATAATTTGCTGAATGCAGAATGGGTCTATAGTACAGTGTATACCAGGTCAGCAAGAAAATGTTATATCACCAAGTTTTCTGTAATCGAGCCGATAAAGATTTTCCATTCGTGCATGTTAGGGTAAGATTAAGGGTTGCGGTTAGTTATCGGGTTAGGGTTCAGTGTTGCAAGGTTGTACTTCCCGCTAACCTAGTAAACTGTAGTCACATTTTGCATTGTGCAAATTACACTGCCGTTCATTGGACCTTTTCAATGTGAAGTAATATCACAGACTTCACTGATACAGTTTTTCTTCATGGTTTTCACGCACACATATTTAACCTAAATGTGTAATAAAGTGTGATATTGCATGTAATTTTGGTATCCTGCTGATGAACAGTAACTGTTTTCCTATTTTTTTGCAGCAGCATTCTAATTATGTATGTTCAGATTATATTATAGTAACATTTTAGTAATGTTACTCTACTAATTCTCAGAATATATTTGATTGATATTGTTGCTAAGTCCGTGTCCCTTTAAATAAAATAACTTCTGTAGTTTCTGGTGATTTTGTATTTGACTGTAGACATTAAAGTAACTTCAGATTGCTCACACTTTACCAGAGTACAAGGCATTTGTCACCCAACTGGTACTGAAGAAAAAATCGACGATCCTTGCACTGGATTCTATGAGATATTTCAAAATCAATTTTGGTCATCTCAGCTTTAGAAAAATAAAACTTATTTGTTTTTTTTTTATTTCATTGTAAACTGTTGGTGAAACACCATTACACAATGCAATAATTAAAGTACTTTTAGACGTTACATGTAGACTTCAGCAATGTACAAAAACAAGAAGCTTTTGAAGCAATGTCGAAACTACCAAATGTTCTTAAATTCAACTCATTTAATAATGGTGCAGAACAAAAGAAGTTAGGAAGCTTTCCATTTTTTCCAACCTGAAGATATTTATACAATTATTAATTTATCAATGTATGGATACATTGAGCCAGTTGATACCAGGACATATACCCGATCTTCCATTTATAAGAACCAAGTTAAGTGAACCGTTCCATACGTGAGTTCCTCTAGCTCAGTGGGTAGAGCATCTAATCGGTAATCAGAAGGTCATGGGCCCAAGATGGTTACTGCCTAATATTAACTATATAGGTATGTTCCACTGTTCACGGTATGGTTTTCAGACCATCCAGATTAGATCAAGTTGTATAAATTGTGGATGTTTTGTCTAACCCAGGGTATAAAAGTTTCCAATTTTTACAAACTGTTTAGTACAGGGTGCAAACAATTCTTCCCAGATGAAAAACTCGTTTGACTTGGTTTTGATGTACGTGAAGTTTTTCTTGATTCACAAGCCTGATCTGTTTAGAAAAGGGTATCATAATCAAGCCATTTCTACTTTAGAACAGGGTCAGGTTTGTGTAGATCCATTCCCCCCCACCCAAAATTTTGGCGAGTACTTGCCCGAGGGTTATGGGTTCGATTCCCATTAGGGAATCAGAAATTTTTCCTTCTGAGAAAAAAAAGCTTGCATCAACACGAACAATTCTACTAAAGCTTTGCATTGTTATATTGTTACTCTTACTTCATCACTTCTGTTAATTCTAATATGCTAAAAGTATTATTTTTCTCTTTTACACAGCCCAGAAATGATGCAAAGAAGGTTGCTGATCAAATGGAACTGACATGCCTTCCCAAGATTATCATAGAAGGAAAATTGCCACTTCCTGACAAGATAATAGTTGCAGAGGTTGATCTGAGTAAACACACAACACTTTTAACTTTAACAAACATGCTTCGACACTTCTAGTGTCATCTTCAGTGTTACAAAAGAAATGAAAATTGCTTAATATAAGTACTGAAATAGAATGAATAATGACAGCAGTGATAGAGACAAAGGCAAATTAAGATAAAATAAAGACAAAGGCTGCAGAGGGCAATGAAATAATGAATGTTGAGGGGGGGGGGGGCAGCAATTATATATTTGTTAACTTTTATTATATTTTGAATATTGAGTACCCTAAGCAAAACTTTAATATTTATTTATACCTTCATTGGGAGGTGGTGGGTGTTGGAGACTCAATAAAGCCTCCAGTTAAAGAAATTAGCTTTATATCGGAAGTGAAAAAGGAGTTTTAACTTTCTCTAACTTACCTTAAGCGTTACTCCTATACAACAATTTCTCATTTTCTGTTTGTTTGTAAAATATTACTTTACGACTTGAAAATAAAAAAATGCATAAAATAGAGTAAAATATAGAGATCTACATTTATAGAATGAAATGCATTTTGATTGCAAGTAGTAAAGCAGTTTTTTTCAAACAAAAAAATGAGTAAACTGTTTTTTAATGTGAGAAAATAAAACTCATTATACAGAATTTTCTATAAATATCATAACAGACGGTGTCTTGTTAGCGACATTTGTTAAGAATAAATAGGCAAAAATCATTTTAAACGTCAACTGTGGTCAAATACAGTATTCTTTTGTTTTAAGCCTCCCTACATTCGTGAATAACTGTTTATAAGAATCTGAAGCCATTAAAATGAAGCAAAACAGTCTCTAAAAAAATACCATGAGTTTATTACACAACTCAGAAACTGATTCATGAACACTAAACTTTAATTACTACTTGCTTGATTGTGTGCCACCCCATATATTTCTGTATTCATCCTAATCAACCCTTAAAAGTGCATAAATTTACTCCAGCTGTACGGGGTTTTTACCTACTAGTCTGGAAACTTTAAAATGTACAACCAAAATCTATCAATGTGCCTCCATAACCGGCCTCGCAGTTTTGTTAATCGCTGCAGAAAAAGAATTCAGTAGCACTCCTTAATACCTAAGGAAGCTATTCAACAGATCAATGGTGAGGGTAACTTTTTGGTGGAATGCAGTAGTGATAAGATTTACAATGTTTTCTTTGGTGACCACAATAACATGCCTTACTGCATTTGTCCTGACTGGGCCGAGCATCGTCTGCCATGCAGGCATTTATGTGCAGGTAATAGCACTCCCTAGGTTGGGACTAATGTTTGTAAAGTATTTACAGAATCTGTCCATTGGATGCGTGATTCTTTCACCGAATGATTTAAATGACGAGAGCAGAAATGGATTGTTCTTGCATTTGCTTATAACTTTGTTTAGTAATTTCCATGTTTTTCTAATGTCATTTTTGTTATCTTCTAGTTTAGAATGGTAATAAGCGTAATAAATCTCATAAAAAAAACATATGTCTCATATAAAGTGATGTGCATAATTATTTTAGTTGAGCTTGCCCAACGTCCGCTACCTTTTAAGCCCACTTAATTATGGCTTTGCAAGACTGTAGCAATTGAAATTGCAAGAGAGACTAGGATTTCAATAAAAAAGCCAGAGATGAAAGTGCTATCAAGTATCATGCATGACAGAAAGGATATCACTAAAGCAATTTGCGAGCGAATTTGTTAATGCAGAATTTGTATATTGTGTATCGATTGTACAGAAAAAAAATTTACAAAGAGGAACTCTCTTGAAAAGGAAAAAAAAACATAATTCCTAGAAACCTTTTCCCGGGAAAACTAGAGAAGTCTTCCTGGCGCAAGAAAAAAAAGAACACAGCTTTAATAACTGTAAGGATTGTGCCCTGAAAACCCAACAGAGCTATCCTACTTCAGCTGCAATGCTGGAAAATTAATTACGCTCAAATGGAGAGCAAAAATAAACAGTTTTTGCTGCTCAAAATGTGGTCCAGGGTCTGAGGAGCTCAGCCCCAGTTGTAAAACCTCTGCAAAGGCAATCTACGAAAAAGTGGCACCAGTCTTTCAAGAGAAATTCAACACCAATTTGGCAGAAACTTTGACAAGTGTCAAGGAGCTCAGTCTGCAACACAAGAACAAAAACGAGAAGCAAAAAGAGCATGGAAACCGCTACAAAAACGCAAAAGAAAATGTTGAAAAATAGATGAAAGAAACTTCATTTCTGAATGCAAGGTTGGCAAGTCTCATGATTTGGCCATGAGACTCATGGATATTTACCTCTTCTCACAGTCTCGCAATGGGAGTTACTTTTTTCACAGATTTCTTCGTGGGTCTCACTCTTCTTTCTGATCAAAATTAATGCCTCAGTGATTCAAAAGTTGTTCTGATTACTATATTCCATGCTGAACACATTCCATTCCACTGCATTGTTTGTGACAACCACTTGCCCAGACATGTTGCACAATCCTCAGAGACCACCATGCGTGAGACCGAGTGTATTTATTCAAGTGTTTTGGGGTGGGTTTCAAAATTGCCAGTCCAAAAACTGAATTTTCCTGATTGAAGCATATTTTCTCCCAACATGCTCGTAACAATGATACACATAATTTACTGTTGAAACACAGAGAATTGATTGGCTGTTTGCTTTAATCACGTGAAAACAAAAATCAGGCGAGGAAAAACGCGACAATTAAAATAATTAAAACTGAATTTTTCTGTTTCTCGCTGAGCTTTAAACTGTAAATGGAAAAAGTATTTAATTGTCATGTTTTTCCTTGTGAAACACTGAGAATGAAAGATGTTTGCCTACTTCTACATCACAGGTACCAGAATTTGTTACTTCTTTTGAATAAAAAGCATACTTTGGTTCGGAATTTTTTTTCCGTTATTCAAATTCTGAGTTCATAAACAACCATAGTTTTCATGTTAAGATTTAAAAAAAAGCGATATAGGGACTTTAAAGGCTTATAAATAATGCTATGGAGTGATTTTACTGTCGCTTAAACATAATATACTTGTTACATTTTTTTGTTTAGTACCAGGTTTGTTGTTACAAAATACCAGGATTTTAAAGCAGTCGAATTCACTGTTAAGGGAGAAAACAGTCTCTCAAAAGCATCCGAGAGAAACTGTTTAAGGTCCATCAGGAATTACATCAGAAACAATTCAAATGAACACTTTCAGCAACTGTTAGAGGACGAGTTGAAGAAAAGGATGGAGGAGCTGAGAGAATAATCTGCACATTAACCCAAGGATGAAGTAAGAGAGAAGTTGAAGAAAACAGAAAGGACAAATCACCTGATAGTTTGTCTGGACAATTCATTAATTCCCCAACCATGGCTACCGAGCGTGTTTTGTCACCTGCATGTATGACCCTGCCGTATTCTACATAGCAACAAAGTTCGCATGTAAGGCTGGTCAATTAGTTGATGTGCAGAGTAAAGACGAATCACCTGAAGTTCATTTCATTGCCAGGTAAGGGAGCTCAGATGTTGAACTACTCGCATATTCTGAAACATGCTTGGAATGTTTTCATGAGCTTAGTCTTCCATTATTTGACATATTGCATTACAGCCATGGTTTCAGGTCATGAGTCTGGGCAACAGAACGATGGACACTACTTCTGTTCTACTTGTGCTGTCCATTGTGACCGGACGTATGAGCTTGATTATGTGCTTAACTGTGAGCTTTGAACGCTCCAACAAAAACAACTTGTTCTTAGAGGTGCTGTAGCAAGGCAGAACTAAATTATGAAGAAAAGCAAATCCCTCCACAACCTAAAAAACCCAGATAGAGCGTGAGCTGGCCTCCCAAATAGTGTTCATGGATGTAAATGTGAATATGCTTTAGAAGGAACTTGACTTTCTGATGTGTGGCTAACAGAGAATACCAGCCCTTCTATTCAACTGCCCTCAAGCCTCACCAAAGAACCTTGGCTATTAGAAAATCCTGTTTACGATGTTGGCCACCATATAGAAAACAATCTGATTCCTCAGAACTTCAAAAAGGTTAGCTCTCTGCATTTGCAAGGACTGCTTTACTAAAACTGTGTACCTTGCTGTCTTGGTGCACACCCTAATACCCATCCCAAATGAGACTGGATTGAAAAATATCTATTTCTGGAGGACTAAATGAAAGCAGGATTAGTAAGTTCACCAGACTGTGTTTTTGCTTTTTCAGTGAGAGCACCCCAATCAAATATTTAACTGTACTTCAATGTTTGGTCCAGTATCAAATCCTCCAAATCACCTGGATTTTATCACTAGCAATTTTGAAAAGTGCTTAAAGCACACGCAGGCCTACTGTAATTGTAAGCAAAGGCAAACAAGTTAGTTTAGTTCACGTTGAGCACTGATATTTGATATTTAAAAGAATTTCCGTACAAGACTGAATAGCAATAAATACAATGAATTCTAACATAATTCTCGTTATATTAGCTCTAGTTAGTTATTTGAAGGTAGTGCAGACAGCAAGAGGCCTTCAAAAAGAGGAAGGTCTGGAATGATAGAAATAGCAAAGAATGGCAGCATTTAAAAACTTGCCTAAGGCCCACAATGACATTTGCGTGCATTAAAATGCATGAAATAAATCAATTTTTTGATACTGACCAGAATCTTGGCAAAAGTCACTACGTACATGGTTCAAGAATGCCAAAAGAAAGTACCAGCAACAAAGAAGTCTGGTAGACATACCAAGAGCACATTAAGGCTATTCAAAAGGAAATGGCCAAGGTGACAAAATAAAAATCAATTCCTCATAAGAGAGAAAATGGAAACAACCTCCTTTTGGAAACAACGAATGCTGCAAGATACTGAGAGTATTAAGTAAGTGCTGCAAAAGTATTCTACCCTACAGATGGTTTCGGAGGTTGGTGAAATATTATAAATTTATTTACCATTTCTATTTCTACGTGTACAAATGCACTCTTTGAATATAACATGTAAATATTTCTATTCATCTTTTTGGTGCTACAATCTTCGCCAAAATGCTTGGACCAAATTATGAATTGTCTTTATGACACGCTCAACTAAATCCCCCCTCACCATTCATCAGTCCAAGCTTTTTTGGGACAGTTTGTAGCTTGCAGGTGGTTTATTTCATGCTGTAGTCATCAAAATAATACGACTCTGGCACTTAATCTTCGCACAAAAGAATTAACATTTCCATTCTTTCCAATCTTGATATTTTATAGCAGGATTGTTTTATCTGATTCTACAATGCTAGCTTATGACAAAGCTACTCTAAAATTCGAGTATAAATAAAGTTTATGTATGTATGTATGTATGTATGTTTACGAAACTCCACTTTGCTAAAATTTGTTGTCAGTCTTCAGTCATGTGGCAGTTTATTTACGCACAAAAAAAAGAAGACTGCTCCTAAATCAGTTTCATTGTGAGCAGTTCTCAATTTAGCAATTCTAGTTAGCTCATTAACCCTTTCATTAAGCCTGTGTTATTTGGCATACTTTTTTGATACGTTACTGGCAAACTGGTTCCTTTCACCAAAAATGTGCATGATGAGAGGGAGCCATTGTAGTCAAATTAAACTCATGCATGCGATGAGAGCAGAGCCTTTTCTAAACAGGCCTTATGTGTTGTGAATACACAATGTATCATTGCTGATCTTGATTTTTCTTCTACTGAAGAAGCTGTTAAATTATTTAAGCTTTCTTTTTTAACCAGAAATCGAAAGTATTGCAACAGCGGTAGCCTTTAAAAAACATCTTAAAGAGACACAAGCACATGATGGGTTGTTTCTTTTTCCACCAGAAAATGCAGAACAGATGTGAAACAAAATCAGAGATGGTAGGTTATAACCCAGGGCAGCCTGTCATCAAACAATGAAATTACTGATGAAATGCGATTTGCTCTCTTCAAGAACCACAAAACAGACCCTCACTTTAAATACCCGTCAAAGCAATATGCAGACAAAATTTGCAAGGAAGGGGCTAGATAACGCTACTGTTTGTGAGCGTGGTTTAGGGTGTACGATATGTTGTGCTATCCAAAGCCCACTGATGGATTGTTTTATTTATGCTGTGTGCTCTTCCCAATGCCAGCTCACAAGGGCAAGAAAGCGGCTAATATGATCACTACTCATTACAGTAGATGAGAAATCCATCGTTAGTGATTGAAAACTGTGTGAGGCTGGAGAAGAAACAATAGATTGTCAGGAACTAGACATTCCTTACACTTAATTATCAAGTACCTAGACCTGTTTGGAAGGCAGGGAATAGGGCTGCAACGTCACAAAAATGACGCCACCTCTGATCAACTAAATCAACGCAATTTTAAAGCTCTACTGAAAATGAGAATTGATCCTGGCAACACTGAACTTCGTAACCACCTGCAGACATGTGCTTGCAATGCAAGCTATATTTCCAAGACGTCTCAGAATCAGATCTTGCAATGCATAAAGAACCTACAGGATGTACTGACCCAGCAAAGATAACGGGGATGCTAAAGCATTGAAGCAAACAAGGTTACAGACACATCAAATTGGGAGCAGCTTGGGATTGTCCTTCGGTACATGTATTCTGCAGAGACAGCTGAGAAACTGGTCGAGTACATAGAGCTTGACACTTGCACTGGGGCTGCAAAATCTAACCCTCTAGTTATAGCACTGCCCAACATGGGGTTGGACCCAGAAATGAACCAGGCACAAACTTATGATGGAGCTGGCAACATGGAGGGACAACAGAATGGCTGCGCAAAGAACTTTCACCAAGTTTCTCCACAGGCATTGTATCTTCACTGTGCCACTTATGTGCTAAATTTGGCATTGACTCACGCCTTCCCGTCTAAGGTTCCCGAGATATACAGCATCCTATGTGACCTTAAATCTTTTTTAAATATTCTCTATGATCTCAAATATGGCTTCAAAAGAGCATTGTCATTGAGGAAAGGAAAGAGAGCGACATTGACGCTGAACAAGAGGATGAAGAAAATAATGAAGATAGCATAAGTGCAGAAGATGAAAGTGATGACGAGGAGTATGGAGAAAATGATGGAAGACAACTATCCTGAAGAAGTCAAGTTGAGGTAGATTGAAAGTCCAAGGATACAGGTGACAAAGAAAAAATTGAAGTTGTTATGTGAAACACAATGGGTGGAAAGGCACACAGCTTTTCAAGACTTTCAGGCCCTTTATGAGCCCTTGCTGCTGTGTTTGCAGGCCATTTCGGAAAACAGAAGTAAGAAATGGGACCAACAGTCTAAGACCAAAGCCCAGGGCTTCCTGCATCAGATCAAAATGCCACAATATATTTGTGCTTTTTATCTGTTCAGATACACGAAACCTCAATTGTTCTCTACAGGCCTCCACTCTCGACTAAATGAAGCATACAGACAGATACAACTTGTGATAGACCAGATAAAGCAAGTTCGTAAGAAGTCCAGAGAATTATTTTTTGAGATGTTTGCAAAGATGATGGCAGTGGTGAAGGTATCAGGAGGAAAGATTGCCATCCCACATAGGTGTGGAAGACCTGCAATGTCCAGGCAAAACTCAAGTTGGATACTTTAAATGGGCGATACTCATTCCGTTCCTCAACAACCACCTTCCATGCTTCCTCATTTCTATACTGCTTCCGAAGCAGCACGGCTAGGTTTTCTACTCATTTCCAAAATAAAAAGCTGAAGCATTATGCACATAACCTCTCGAGTCCAGGCTGTGCATCACAGGACGTGGAATTGTGAGATCGTTTCTGGTATGTATTTCCTCGCTTTTATTTTTATTACTAATGTTAAGATACCCACGGCATGACCTACCAGTACGTTAACAAAGATGCCCCCCTGTATTTAAAACAAGTCAATAGCTCATTTTATTAAAATCTTGAGATGCTTTACACAAAAATATTACCTACTTAACTAGAACAAATGGTAGTTAATTTATAATAAATTAAATGAAGGATTGTTTTAAAGGCTTTTTGTGAATAAAATAGATACCAGTTCACACTGACCTTTTATCAGCATTGTAAATTCAAGGGGTGGTAGAAACACGAATAAAAAATGTCCTTAAAAACTCTTCGTAAAAATTTCAGAATAATCGAGGGATTGGATCATTTTTGCCTTGTACCTTTTACTAACTAACAATCGATGGCTGACTGAAACGTCATTTTCATCAACCTGATCACTAATTAATTGGCAAATTTCATGATTATCATTCATGTTTTCATATTTCGGTTGGGGAATTCCTTGAATTTCTAGGCATTCTCTTCTTCCTTACTGCTTTTGTCGTTGTATTGTTCGCTAACATTGGCTAGTTTCTTATCTATCTCTTCTATGATCAATTTAAGAATTTTATTCTCATTTATAATTTCATTCTTCATCGCTTCTTCTTCCTTTAGTAATTTAGCTAATAATCTAATAATTCTTATTAGCAAAATCAGCATTCTGTGATTTCTGAAAGTTGGAAGTGAAGGCTATGAATTTCTTGTCATAGGGGACCCAGTTTCTTATTCATAACAGATTCGACGTGCTTGATAATCACAGCAGCCAAAGACATAACAAAGAAACATTACAATTACTCGATATTTTTCAGTATAAGTATAAAACACGAGAATGTGGGAAATTGCCACCACGTTTTTTCACAAACACTCACTATACGATAGCCATTTAGCAGAAGCCCACTGTGTCAGCCACCAGTGTCAGTGTCACCAGGCTCTCTGTCACAAGTAAGATGGGTATGGTCCCACTAAAGACAAAAATAGTGCTCGCCTTGATTTTCTACAAGGTGCTCCAGCTCAACACTCATCATAGGCACATTAGATGCTGGAGAGATAACTGATGCATTAGGGCCACGAGATGAAACAAGAATGACTTCCACATCAAGGTGTTTTCCCTCAGAGGCTCATCTTTGCGAAAACGTTTGGTCTGTATATTGATGAAACCCTATCTTGGTCAAGGCATGTTGAGCACATTGATTTTTTACAAAAACGTTAGCCTCTTATTGAGACACCTAAAGAGAATACAGAATTATGTTGACAAACATAAGTTAATCACTCTTTACAAGACACTTGTCCTGCCGCACCTTGATTAAGGCAGCATTGTCCATGATGGGCTAGACAAGGGCCTTGTTAATAAGTTACAAAGACTACAGAATCGTGCACCCAGAATAATTACTAGAACTAGCTGGCAGGTGCGATTATGGGTTATACTGGCCAGCTTAAAGTGGGAAATATTGGGAAAAAAGGCACTATAATTAAAAAAACTTTATGTTAAAGTAATGAATAATAAAGCTCCAGAGTATATTGAAAATCTTTTAAACAAAAAGGAAAAGATAACTTCCTTAGTTTTGCGCGATAATAAAAATAAGTTAGTTGTTCCTTTTCCTAAAACAGATAGTTTCAAACATTCCTTTAGTTACAGTGGACCAATCCTCTGGAATTGTTTGCCTACATCTGAAAGACTTCCAAATTTTTTTACAAAATACAGCCTCGCCCTCAGACTCCCTGGTGTTCAGGTTATCCTAAATTCATTGTCTTCAAATTTACCTTTGATCTTACACAGGAAACGTATAGATCCCCCTGTTTCAAAAGTTGGATCGTTCAGAATTGTTCACCATTCAAAATGTCCATAAATTTGTCATTAAACTTAGCTCGGTCCATTAACACCTTTTAGAAATTAGTCACTCATATTTGTAGGGTATCCGAATATTTCGAATTTTTTAAATCATCTGTTGTTTATACCGTCGAGCCGACATCAAGTCACTTAATCAAAGAACCCACATCTCTTATTTGAACTTCATAACAAAGGACAGCTTGGAACCTCAAAAATTAATACCTCAAGGTTAATAAACCTGCCCATGAAAGGTAGCCACAGAGGAATTTCAAAAGAAAATCAAAACAGTCACAAAACAGTCAAACAGTCCAGTAACTATCACAGCCAAGATACTGAACCTTTGCAGTCCATATCGTAAGCTCCCAATCTTCCACCATCACTGCCCAAGTCCATCAACACTGAACTTGAATTTACTGTAATTGTGATAGAGTTTAGTTTAGTTTTACGTGTTGGTTCAATATATTTCACATTCACTTACTGTTCCATTTGTTATTTTTCGAATTTCTAAATGTATAGTTTAGAAAGTTTTGTTGGTTTTATGTTGTCGTTGCCCCTTTATTAACTTAGAAAAAACTAAAATCACTGTGTTTCAAAAGATTTTGTTTCTACTGTTCATGCATCTTACCTTATTCACCAGACTAATAAAGATGAATTTTCTCTTGCTCTGCTATTGGGGCTGTTTTTAGTGGAATCAGCCTTGGCACATTTTAGCTCCGATCTACATGATCATGCCAGCTTTGATCTCTCAGAAGCTAACAGTTTCAAAGTTACATTTCATCATTCTCAATGATATTTTTTGGATTCAGTTAAGGGGGACAGTGGGATGTTAAACAAGTAAAGCCTGTCACCACGGATTTTTTTCTTTAAGTTTGTCACAAAGTTTTTTATTTTAACACAAAAATCTTTTTTTCTTAAGCTTAATTTTTTATTATTCAGCGTTTACATTTCCTCTAAGTCAAGATTACAGAGACTTGTGTAAAGTCTTAAGGGGGTATGGGACCATGGATTTTTTTGAAAATTATTTTTTTCACCAAACTTTAGATTTTGGGCTTTTTACGACCTTATTTATTCCTCTTTCTATCCCTATATTTATTTTTTCGAAAATAAAGTTTTTAAATGTTAAATTTGTTACTTTACAAAACACTGTTCCTTGGTTGCTA
>JAOBAY020039244.1:0-13978 GCA_025331085.2 Zoanthus sociatus
ATCAGCAAATATTTACGGAAGAAGTTCAAGTTCAAGACTTGTCGCTAATAACTGTTTGCTGTTTACACCCCGAGTTCGCGCCCAGTCTCCTACCTTGAAACAAGGCCGCGGTTCGTTGAAGTGGTGTATTGTGTTTTAGAACCTAAATATAAGTACATCCATTTGCCAAAAAATTTTAACCCACGGTTAAGCAAAAATTACAGCAGCTTTTACTTCAAGGAAAAGATGGTTCTTATAAAATATTATCCATATTTACCAGGAAAATACTTAATCCCTAATTTACAGACAGAATCCATCTCTATGTAGTTGGAAACAAAACCCTGGGTTGGGCTGGGTTATTCAAAACTGCTCAACTTTACCCTGCATGAGTTAAGCAAATATTCAAGAAGCGATTTTCTTTTTAAAAAAAAAGATTAACTAACGATTCTTTTAGAATAGTGTTTGAGTTTTCAAAGGAAAAAATAACTTATTAATCCCGAAATTACAACTAAAATCATACCCTAGCTGTAAAGTCAGAAACAAGAAATTTGTGTTAAAAATTTTACTCGGGGTTAGTGCTAATCATGCTACTGTTCCCAGTATACTTTCTTGTCAGCCTATTTGATAATAAGTTATTCATAGTGTTGAAGTTCTGTTATTCGTATTTTTCAGGAGGACCTTACTATAAAAGACACCGAGGAAATACTGGATGATCTGGTGAACGGTAGAACCCCAAAACCAGGGCCAAGGTATTGTGGCTGGAAAAATATATAAAGAAATTTTTTTTGGAGTGCTATATAGGTCAAAGCAAGAATTTTGCAAATGAATTTTAAAATATTTGGTGTAACTATGCAAGCTCTATCATTTTTACTACATTTAAAAGCATGCAGAAAACATCGTTGAGCAAACATTTACGTAAAAATGCCGCGATTTCTGCAGAGAATGGAGCTTTTTTTCTAGTATTTCATATTTTGATCGTAATGATTTCCTGGCGTGTTTTTCTACTCACAAGTATCTTCTGTTCCCCATAATATTACAGCAGCAAAAATTACAGCACCAATTACTTCTCTCAGGAAAAGTTTACAGATATTCCTGAGACAAAACTTTTTAATCTAAAACTTATAGGTCAATTTTTTTTTCTTTAAGGTTGAAAACAAAACTATGCGTTAAAAATTTAACTCTGGGTTAGTGCTAATCGGCCTTTGAATAATGTTTTAAAAACTCTTTCATTTTTTCATGTAGGAGTTCTCGTTATTCGTGTGAACCAGCTGATGGCCTTACCTCGTTGACAGAACCTCCTTATGGACCAGGATTTAAAGTCAGATCAGATCTCTGAATATGAACGAATTCTGCACATTACAGTATATAGGAGTAAATGTTTGAACAACTATTTGCAAGTGTTATCGAAATAATAACGAGAAACTGAAAATATTTCAAACGTTTGGTGCATTATTGCTTGTAAATTATATAGTAAATTTTCCTTTTAAAAAAAGTAAAATAACCGTGAGATCACACTTGTCTTTTGTATCTTTAGATTATTGGTTTTAGTATAACATTTTTGTTTTTTCTGAGTGGAATGGTTGTGGGAAAAAAATTAAATAATATTAAGTTAATTTGTCCAATCATATCACTGTTCTCCTAATTGATTTTAAAGTTGCTGAAAATATTCGTGGTTTTAGCCAAATCATGTTATATAGTCGTATGAAGCTGGGGAGTCCGGGTCACTCCATGAGTGTCTACAGGGTATCTTTGATGTAAATAGGGCCCGCTTAGAAACTCACACTCCCCTCCCCCATAGTAGAACTTAAAGATCCACTCTTTATTAGTCGGGCTACGCGAAGCGGCACGACTTTAGTTTTACCTTTTTGCCAATCTATCTATCTGTCACGTCGTGTTTGGTCAATTACTTAATGTAAGACCTCGCAAATTTTCCCAAAAAATGTACAGGAAGCCCAAAAGCTCGAAACGCAATATTCGAGGTTGAACATTTAATGAATATTTATAATTACAGTCATGCACCGATGATGCATATGCAAAACCGACATATCTATCAAATTTAGGTGTTTTAATTTCTCCTGCATCTATTAACCCTCCCATTTATTGCATTATTAATTTAATTGGCCTTGTATTGAAGCCCGACTACACGCTCTTAGAGCGTCTAGTTTATTTTATATTGGCTAATAGTTTGTTTGAAGCCAGTTATTACAGTTATGGTTCCAACAAACGTCAAGTGATAAATAGAAGACGAGACAATGCCGCCGAACATAGGAAGACACACCTCAACATAACAAGACAGTTATCGGAAGACATCGGAACAAATCTAAATATATTTTTCTCCGATTCTAATTTGTATTCTTTTGTGCTTGAAATCAAGACTTGGGTTTTTAGATGCCCCCTGAACACAACTGGCCAAGTTGTGTCCTTTGATCACAAATTTTTCACCGACTTAACTTTGGACATATGCTCCCTGATTATCTCTCTGAAATGGCGATATCCATACCACATAAAGGGAATTTTAAAACAAGAAGCCTTTAATTAAAACTTAAAACGCAAACACGTGAAAGAAACAAATGCTAAATTGCTCGATTCGCCGTAACATTTTTGTACTTCTTACTTTGCGAGCTTTTCATCCTTGAGGAAACTGTGCTGTGGGAATTTCCTTATCTGTCAAATTATATTAGAACATTGGTAAAACAACGTTTATGACCATTGGCATTGCTCTTAAAATCACGATTCCGTACCACAAAACCGCCTGTAGCCAGCAAATAGTGAAAGTTTTTAAAATGTTTATTAACCAAATTGGCCCATGCAAAAGGTCTGGGTACTAAAATGGCCGAGTAGGAATGTTTGAGCAGACAGAACTGCTTCACTCAGTGAGTTAACATGTCGTCTTTAAGATTTAACACTAACACGAACACCAATTTGGAAGCCGAATCGTAATACCGAGGCTCCAATACCTTACCTTACGAAACTCTACAACTAATAAATGTTTTGCAGTTCAAACGGTGGTTATCGTGCCGTAGTGCATGTACATCGGGGAAAAAGATCGAACTTATGTCTAAATCTGACTACCCAAAAGAATTGACGCGACTATTTTAGTACCCAATTCATTACTTGTACTTGCAGTGCACCGTCGAGACCACTTGACAGATTTATATAGTTACTGGCAAATAAGAAAAGCATCCAAACAGTCACTGGAATAAGTATGGACAAGGGAACAAAGTGAACAAAAAAATCGCCGTCAAGTGGTTTAAGGATTCGAATTGACCCAAGAATAATAAATTCCAGGATTAAAGTTTGCGGACAGAAGCAAAGAACTAAATATGGTAATAAAATGTATATTAGATTCTCTTTCACATTTACAGTTTTGCCTTTCACTGCTTGATTCCTAGGTTTTCTATTCGAGAATTCGCTTCTTACAATTCTTTCCAGTTCTTTGCAAGAACACGCGATGATTTCCACTCAAAAATATTAACAAGTCATTTACTTACA
The DNA here is from genome assembly GCA_025331085.2 of Zoanthus sociatus. Classification (NCBI taxonomy): domain Eukaryota; kingdom Metazoa; phylum Cnidaria; class Anthozoa; order Zoantharia; family Zoanthidae; genus Zoanthus; species Zoanthus sociatus. Next base: position 3,472 of record JAOBAY020039244.1, read on the forward strand.
ATGTAATAGAATTCATAAAAGCTCCGTTGAAACGGTAACTAAACTCATTTGTGCTATTAACAAGTTTCTCTTGTGCTATTAACAAGTTTCTCTTATACCTTTTCCCGAAATTCACAATTTCGCACTGAAAAAATAAAACCCTCGACACAGTTAAAACGTTTCCCCATGATGAACTTAGTTGAATTTTTGCCAACTCATCATTGGTAGCTCCAGCCCATTGTTGTATTACATCAACGTTTGCAATAAAATCTCTCTGGAAATATCTGCTATCACTCTAAGCATAAATCATTTCTGGTTCTTTTCCTTCTTCGTATCTCTTCCACGCTTTGAGCAGTAAGTTCTCAAGATTATGTGTGTACTGCCGCGTATTAAACAAAGGACTCCTAAATCGCCCTTTCCAAACTCTGTCTTTTATGTTCCTTAAGCTGCAAATTTGGTTAAAAATAATTAATTACTGAATTTAATTCAGTGTATTAATTAACTAACAAGCAAGTTTTTCCGCCAAATATGTTTGGAGTCAGGTCGGGGAAGTGGCCATGCATCAGTTGCACCTCCCACCTCTACGACCAGGATCGAGTCCGCATATGGGCTGAGATTTGTCAATCTCAATCTGACTTCGAGGGTTTTTCTCCGGGTACCCCGGTTTTCCTCATTCTGCAAATTTGACTTTCACACCAAGATCTGAGCCGTCGAGCGATTAAACATTGGCTAATGGCTAGGAAGGATGACCAACCGTTAAAGTATTTGTTGGAGATTAAGGATCGCACGGCTAAAAGTGCAGTCTTTTTGTGAAATCTGAATCCGGATTTTAAACAAGGTTCATAGTCTTAAAATTACAACAATTTCGTAGATACGTTCAACTATTTCTTAAGGCTTGTCAAAGATTTTCCATTAGAGAATAAGAATGAAAAAAATGTGCAAAGTACACAACGCGTGCTAAATCTGACTTGAATATACTGACACTGCATATACAACAGAAAACTGCTTTGGGATTACTTAATGTCCCTATATGAATAGAATACTATGTGCTTACATGGTTAGCAAGGAAGTCAATCTTTTCATTATCGACTTTTAAGTTAGAAAATAACAAAACTACTAAATCTGAAAGACGTTAAGAGATCCCATAGATCTATTTTTGAAAGACTTTTAAGGACCTCAAATATTAGTCAACATTTCAAAAGGATTATTACTACACTACTCTTTACTACTATCCTCTTCCTCATCTTCATCCTCATTGTTCTAATCGTCACCATCCCTCTCTTACTCACCATCACTATCTTCATCATTATCACCTTTCACAACAGTCGTATCTTCATATTTTTCCTCATTATTTTTACCACCATCTTCATGATCTTCACTACCATCCTCATTATTTTCACAACAATAATCATCTTCACCACCATCCTCATCATTTTTACCACCATCCTCATCATCTTCACAACCATCTTCATTATTTTCACCACCATCTTCATAATCTTCATAACCATCCTCATCTTCAACACCACCATCCTCATCTTCACCACCATCCTCATCATCTTCACCACCATCCTCATCATCTTCACCACTATCCTCATCTTCACCACTATCCTCATCTTCACCACCATCCTCATCATCCTCACCACTATCCTCATCATTTTCACCACCATCCTCATCATCTTCACCACTATCCTCATTATTTTGACCACCATCCTCATCATCTTCACCACTATCCTCATCATTTTCACCACTATCCTCATCATTTTCACCACCATCCTCATCATCTTCACCACTATCCTCATCTTCACCACTATCCTCATCATTTTCACCACCATCCTCATCATCTTCACCACCATCCTCATCATCTTCACCACTATCCTCATCTTCACCACCATCCTCATCATTTTCACCACCATCCTCATCATCTTCACCACTATCCTCATCTTCACCACCATCCTCATCATCTTCACCACTATCCTCATCTTCACCACCATCCTCACCATTTACATCTCCATCATATCATCACCTTTCACCATCACCATCTTTATCACAACTCTCCTCTTCAACAACATCTTCATATCACATTCATCACTGTCATAACCATCAACACACTATACCAACCAACTGCTATAACAATCATAGAAGCTAACGTTTGAATCAGAGCTTCTGACATAGCTTTTCAAAAGAACACGTGTTGGTATTCACACTTGTTACTTACAAGTTCGAGTCATTTCCTAGCCTAATGGCAATCTCTTCGTATTGCTGTCTTGACTTGGCCACTAGCTCTGGAACACCTAGCGCTGTGAGCTGAGATGCTGCGACTCGTGATGCTAACGTTTCAAGTGGTAGGGTCACCATAGGACACCCAGCCCACAAGACATCCATTCCAGTAGTGTGACCATTACACAATGGTGTGTCTAGACACACATCGGCTAACTGCCCACGACGAACATGCTCCTCTTTGGGAGCCACGGGCGAGAACACAATTCTTTCTGGTGCCAAACCACAAGCTTGTGCCTGTGCTCTCACATTTGTCTCCCCCACCGCAGGAAACCTTAGAAGCCACAGCACTGATTTTGGAACGGCTTTGAGGATGTTAACCCATGATTGCAGGGTAGCCGGGTCGATCTTGTACAGCTGGTTAAAATTGCAGTACACGATGGCATCCTCCGGAAGACCATATTGAGATCTGGTTGTGATTGCACTCCCAGCTGGCACCCTCTCGCCACTGTCCTTACATCCACGGTACTCTTCTCTCTTTTCTTCCACTAATGTGGCAATTTTCTTAGTCAGGTTCGGATCAGTGTCTATGTGAACCACCCGTGGGTGTAAAACTGTACCGTTGGGCGTTTGTTCTTGAATTACCTCGTCGCTCGGCATCGTAACCTTTTTCATGAGATGAGGAAACATTTGTTTATGGTCTCCAACGAAAAACGTGTGTGGCATATACAAAAGCTTCTCAGAATACTGGTCTGCCAGCTCTGGAGGCGAGGTTACAGTGTCTGTGATGATGTAATCCATGTATGGTGCACCGCTAGTGCCTGGGTAACCAAGCCACATGACCTGTTAAATGACAGAGATAAAAACTCTAATTATGCATTTTTACAATTTTAAAAAACAGTAAACATACATAATTCCAGAAGATCGCTTCTTCACTTTTTTTGTATATAACCCCGTAAAACATTAATTTGAAAACATTTTTTCCAGGAAAGTTTTACTTAACGTCGTTATGTTCGACTTTGAAAGACTTAACACAAACTTTAGCTAAATGACAACATTTTAAAGTAGATGTTGATGTTACATCGACATGGTTCATACAAATATTTTGAGAAATAAATTTATGTTTTCATATTAATGCCTTGACAAGGAAATAGCTTTATACACACTGACTTCATTTTGACCCAAAAATTTTTTCTTCTTGGATGAAATTTAATAATTGGTTTGACTTTTTGAAGAAAAAAGCTTATTTTTTTTAAGATTTCAAGAATTTTTTTTTAAAAAAAAAACCTTTGTTTTTCAAGGTCCGAGAAACATGATTGATATTCATAAAATTATACTGAACAGGCAAGTCAGTATTACAAATACTATCTTAACCTGAACTGGTGCTGGTCGCATGGCAAAGATTTCATTTCTGGCACCCTTGGTGTAACCATTCATGTTGACCAAGATATGTATACCATCAGCATTGATTACATCTGCAGCAGCCCCATGACAGGGTACTGATGAAAGGTCAGTAAAGTTTTCGGCATCCCTCGAAATTTTCTTGCGAAAGCTGGTTTGGTCATCAGGTGTAAGGGCATAACAAAACACCTGTAAAAAATAGAGCAATTCAGTCTTCAACCAAAGCGAAATACGAAGGCTGTGGCAGAGACTTTCACTGATAAAATTATCGTTGAATAGATTTTAAAAATATTAATGAAGTGCATTGATAAGTGAGTAAATTGCAGAAAGTTTAGTTTCTGTCATAAGCTTAAAGGAGAACCGAATACTAAAACCAACCTATTTTGTTTGGATCTATTGGTACATTAGAACAACTTTGTGAAGTTTGTTTTTTAATTTATGTCAAATTACATTGAGAAATTAATGTAGAAACGAAACAAAGTGTCAAGAAAAGATCTGATACTGTGGTCGCTATTGAGAATATCAGCGGTATAGTATGATATTCGGAGTTTAAATATGGCAGTCTGTTTTGAAATCTCGTTTTTTGGGCAGTATACACCTACATACAATATCATAATTTAAAAAAAAATAGTTTGGATATACAAATGTTAAAAATGTATAGATATAATTAGATCTAGGAATAATTTCTATAGATCTTCAATAAATTTTGCTAAAAAACACGGCCTTGTCAGCAAAATCGGCCATTTTGGAAAATTAAGTGCTAACCTTTTAGGGTTTTCCTTCTGGCCAGCGACCGTGCGATTTTCGCCGTCTGTGAATTGCTTCGTCGCCGGCAACTGGTCCTATCACTAACATATCCTTGCTAACAAGAATGCAACTTTTGATAATAAATATGGAACGGATTGTGCTACCACGCCCAACTTCTCTGCCTGTTCAAAATTCATCTACTGCTACTTCATTTAAAAGGAAAACTCTGAACTTTATAAGAAATTCTTAAGAAACATAACTTTATAGGTTTTCGACCATCTGTACATATCTCAAATATTACAGTACCTCAACTTTAGATCTGTCATGGAAGCCTGGAACACTTTGCATCAGGTGGGAAGTGGGGTGATTGCCAAAGTCACTGGACACGTAGCCTATTCTAAGCCGGCCATTGCTCTTGCTAAAGTCGCTGGGATACTTGTAAGGAGGTTTGTGGAGAAGAGCAACCTTTTCAACAAAAACAGAAAAGAATTGTTAAAACATTTTCACTGGCTTAACCCACTCCAAAGAGTCGAAATTCCATTATTGTGAACCATATTACCGGTAAAAATGGCTAAAATTCTATGCATGCTAATATAAAAATCAAAGAACTAAAAAAAATCTAGCATGGGCAACTGCTTTGGCCTTGTTTTGCCATGCAGATAAGCATGTCACAGCAAGCAAACAGGTTCTGGGTCCCAAAAAAACTTAAGATGTAGTAAAAGTGCAATGTCTGAGTAATGTGGTTATTTACCAATTAATTACAGGCACCTTACCAATTAGGCTAACCACCGCCTGGTTAGCTTAAATGGTAAGGTGCCAGTCTATGGTGCGGGAGGCTCAGGTTTGATTCCCGGCCGGACCACTACTCAGGGTCTTAAATTAATTGAGGAGAAAGTGCTGCCTTTGCTCTAACATCTGCAAATGGTTCGACTTTCACGTCTTCTCGGATAAGCACGTTAAACTGCAGGCCCTCGGAAACTTTTGTGTTTGTGTGTATGTTTGTCATGTGAGAAGTCTCTGTCCACCTTTGAGTGGTAAAGATGGTGTCCCCAATAAGTAGGCCTTTGGCCGGCTAAAGTATATTGAAACCTAAATAAAGTTATTATTATTATTATTATTATTAAATGTAACACAAATGTACTAGTCGTTAACTTGAAGCCACGATAATGGTTACTTTGACTGTCCATGGCTGCTAGCATTCAGGCTCACTCATTTTTATGGTAGAATTAAGTGGCAAACAGGGCTCGACACTAACGGTAGCCAACTAGCCACAGACTGGTAGAAATTCAATTTTGGCTAGTAAATTTTCTATTTCCACTAGCCACTTTGGCTAGTAAACAATATACGAGTTTCTGTCTTTATCAAGGAAGACATCTCAGAATTTCAACGTTATGGCTAGTAAATAAAAAATGTTTGACTAGTGAAATCAAAGTTGACACTAACCATTAGACTAGTAATTTGAAAAGTTAGTGTCGAGCGCTGGGCAAAGCCCTCTACCAACAAGGCAATAGTGTCCATTATCGCAACTTAAGTTAGCAATCTTTACTTGAAGTTGATCTTCACAGCCACTATACTATATCTATACTTTGGCAGGAAAAATGGTCACACAAAGATTCAAATCTTGGCAGATCCAGGGATCAAAGTCGGGATCTTGTTGGAAGGTGGCAGAGACCCTACCAACTGCACCAAAATAATACATGCAAATACAAGTGCAAGATTCTTACAATTATTTTTAGACAAAGAAAATCAATAATGGCATGCTTCCAGAAAATAAAGAAACAATCATATAAAATAATAACTTTAAAAATCTTAAGAATACAGAATCAAATGAAGATGCAAATCCTATTTCAAAAAAAGGTAAACATGATATCTGTATTCAAGAACATAGTCTGACCTTTTCCACACACAAGTTTCCATGCCTGTTTGCTATGGCCTTGCGTAGTTTGTGCGATAAGGGATATAACATGCTATGATGTGGATGGACTGACGGTAATCTGTTCTTTTCCAACTGATCAGCCACAATTGATACAAGCTTCTTCATTCGGTTATCATAATCTGTCCAGTCACAGATTATCTATTGGAAGACAAATTTAGCATATTTAATTACACTGTCATGACCACTTAAAAACAAGATTGTGCTTGTAATCTAATTTAGAAGCAGAGTGATGATTCTGTTGATTTTAATCCTTTTCCTATTAAACTTTAGGATTACTAATGAAGAGGTCAGAAGAAGATGTGGGGGGTACAGAACCTAACACAGATTAACCCTTTCAGTCCCAGTTGCAAAGTTATAAATTCTCCCAACTTAGCCCATACTTTTTAGTGGACAAGTTTGAGAGAATTTTACTTTTAATCTTCAGTAATTTGCTTTAGTTGATCAATTCTCAATTTCTCATTACCAAATGTTTTACTTTGTATGTGTTATGTAAGGAGAAGTAGGGTGTTGATAACTGATTGGGAGTGAAAGGGTTAAAGCTAAGAATCAAACCAAGACCTTGTGGTAAGAAGACTAGTTGGTACTGCCACTATCCAAATGCACTATTACCATGCCTACCCAAGTTACTCAACCATATAATTTTTTATGTTTTTTTATCACCTCAAGTGACAAGTTTTCATATCAAACGATTAACTGATACCAGAGTAATGACATATGTTTGCTTAGTTTATACTTAAATATCCTATGATTTTTTTCATTTTTCTCAGTAAGTTTAGAAGTTCTAGATTTGTTATAAGAGTTACTGTAGTTTTATGGAGATGGTTCAATCAACTTGAAGTTTGTGAAATCCTGTGACTGCAATAGTTATCAAGTACCAAGAACTTGAACTTCTAAAATCTGACATGATTGTATCATTATTAGCACACAATGAAGTAGTTGCCTTTTATTTAGTCCCAAAATAAAATAAAATTATAACATACTGTAAACTCATCTAACCCATGCAGCATAGAAAATAGACATTTAAAAATAAGAATGATGACGGATGAATATAGCCATTGTTTTTTCCCTTAGTCTTTAGTTTAATATGTTATTCACCAAATGAAAATGGGAGTTTACTTTATTTGAACTAGCATTTCAGATTTGAAGTTATTGTTACTCACAATCCAATATCTTCAACGTGCAATGGAACTTTCTCTGCTCCATCAGGTGGCTCACGAGCAAATAAATATGAATTGTTGGGCTTCGGCGAAGAAGCATACTTTGGGCCAGGTGGTGGCTCAGGTGAGAGGTTTAGTTCAGCTTCTCCCACTCCTCCTGAAGATGATCTTGAAGTGGACAACTCTGTAGCACAGGATATCAGTGGTGATGTTGGTGAAACAGACTGACTGCTGCTGCTGCCACTGCTACCCCCACACTCATGGTAGTCATAACTATCAGCAGGTGTCTGGGTGTCCACTGTACGAAAGTTACCAGACAAGATTTCTGAAACAGGTGCCCTTCGTCCATCTGCAGCACTCATAACCTAAAAATATATATTATTTACTTCTTTAAAACCATTTCTTTCTGATCAAAGTTGTTAGAATGGACTGGCTAAGAAACTCAGCAAACCAAGCGCTAACGAAAATTACTGACAATGTTTCTTTCTTTAATGTTGTGTGTATAGTCACAATTAGAATCTTTTGTTCTAGTTGTGATGCTTCATTAGTCATTGGCTATTTGCTCATTAACACTTCAAAGCCCTTTATTATTTGTTCACAGTCAACATATTTCAATAGGGAAAAGGAGAACAAATTTAACAAAGAAAGTCATTAAGTTTTTTAAGCCAGTTGACTCTATAACTTTGTTCAGATGTAATAAAAAATTAGTATATTAGACAAAACCAGTCATGGTTAGCTAAAAAGGATGCTCAACATCAACATGGAATGGTGTTTGACACATCTTTGAGAGTCTGTGTTTTAGTCTTCAAAAGTGAAAGAAGGCAACTATTATTGTCTAACTGCAATTAACAATACAAATGAACATGATCAACATAACATGCCGCAAACAAATGAATGTTAGTACAAAGTTAGAAAAGATAAGTACTGCTATTATAAAATACAAGATTAGGAGCTCAACTGAAAGAACACTCAGACAAACATACAATTATAATAGATAAGATAATTATGACCACATTGATTATTAAATCAGCAATTCTGGATTAACAGGCAGTTACAGAAACAATGTCTAGAAATGAAATCATTATTTTTTATATGAGCTGGTGATTTTTATTTTTAGGAACAAGTTTATAAAACTAATCAAGCTGACATAAATTAGAAATTAGTTACAAAATAGTTAGACATGAGAGATATTGGATGTGTTTGGGCAGATTAACAATCTCAGTGAAAGGGTCAAAAATTATATTACAATAATAGAAGAACAATGTATAATTGCACACTTTATGTGACTAAAAAGTAGTTATAACTTATAGAAAGGTTAGAATTAGGTCATTAAGATACGGGAAGTTAAAAAAACTATTTCATAATTTCAAATTAGACTTTAAGTCAGTATGACTTGACCAAGAATAATTTATTATTAAGAGAATATTTTAGTTGTAACTGTTTTCATATTACTTGCTAAGGTTAAAACTCATGACATACTGTATGGACAGATTATGAAAAATATCAAAATTAGGGTTAAACTTGAATAAAAACAAAGTTATTTCTCGTTAATTATTTTTCATTTATTTTGACTTGGTTATAAATTTATCATCACGTTGGACATTTATGTGAGTGAAAAAAAGAGTTAACATTCATTTGATCATAAATCAATATCTTGATCAATTTCAAAATTAAAAAAATAAATACAGTAGATATCAACTTAATATTACTGATATTAACACACTCACTCACTATCCATTAACTTCATTAGATCCACTTGAATAAATTAAGAATATAATTAACATATGAATAAATTAACATATTACATTATAATATTTTAATTAACATATTATACTTAACATAACATGAATATATTAAGAATATAATTCCTAGTTTAACTGTTGATAACAAAATCTTTTTCTGAGCCAAGTGGTTAAGAATAGCTAGTGCTTATCCCAGTTTCAAATGTTTTAAACAGATAAGAGTCTTCAATTTTCCCTAAATGGAACACTAATCCATTGCAGGTTGGCTTCCAGCAGATATGTTTCTCTCAACCCCAAATGGATAGAAGCCAAGTTTAGCTAATGCAGAAAATGTTTTCACAATGAATCAATTTAATTAAATAAGTTTAATTTCATAACAGAATTTACAAGTTCTCAAATTTAATTTATTTTAAAAACTAAGTTAAATTATTATAAAGAAAAAGGAGAATATTGTTAATTATTAGTTAAAGTTAGTAAGTTACAATTAGCTTTCTCACTTGTTCTGGTAGCAGCACACAAGGGTTCCAAACAAAATGATCACCACCTAAAGGCAAATGAAGAAACCCACTCACTCTGTCGACATGAGACTCTTCACCCACTTTCGTCAAAACTAAGTGTTCAATTTCAGTATTCAACCCTTCGACGCTTCGTCTCTGGTGTCCTCCTTCTGACTGTCGAGGTAAAACTGGAATGGGTATTGCCATTGACTGCGCTGCCCTTGATTGTGTATGAAGAATGGCTGAATGGTTACCATGGAGAGGTGACAAACGACCATGTACTTGTGCAACCTTACTACCTTGTTTGGTTCGTTGTAAGTTCTGCTTCAATTTCTAAAGACAAGTCAAACAAAATCAATTAAAAAGGCAGCTACAAACAAGAAGTCTAACAGAAAAATCAAACTTTCTGATAGGTCCCGGTTGTTATAGAGCCAATCATAAGGTATTGCATCGTTTTTGAACATTAAATAATTATTGAAGTAATAACAAAAAATTTAAAAAAAAGAAACTGAAGGTATCAAGATTACCTCTTTTAGATGGTCTGCACTTCCCCAAGAGTTTGACCTTTTATGTCTAGCTCTCCAGGATTCCTCAGTTTCTGATATCTCATCCCAAGATGAAGGAGTCTTTAAATAAAAAGAAAAATAATATAATCATTAAAACTGAGCCTGTTTGTTAGCAGCATGATCAATGTGCTAACGAGGCCCAGTAAGGCCATACATTTAGGCTCACTCTTTCTAAAGGGTTTTAGAACAGGCTTAGTCCCTTTGAACCACAAGGCCATAGTGCCCTATTTAGTGCTGCATGGGTTTGGGGGTGAGGGGGGGGAAT
>JAOBAY020039306.1:0-13974 GCA_025331085.2 Zoanthus sociatus
GTTTCACACTCTATAAAATTGGGAAGGCTGGAGACTCGACATGTTTCCAGCCACAGGTTGCTCAACAAAATGCTTTCCTGTCACAAAACAGCCGTCTAAATCCCAATAAAATTGCCATCCCTGCCAATTTTCTACCAAATTGCCGCCAATATAATGCGGAATCACTGGTTCAGTATCGCAAGTTGTTTATAAAATGCCGATAACAGAAAAGTATTGTCACTAAAACAAAAAAGTGTACTCGCAGCACTCACTTTCTATTATAAATAACTAGTACCAGTAATATTTGCTTTTCATTTTCAAATTTTAATTTCCCCTGTGCCGTCTTTTTGAATTGTGGCGAGCCATGGCTGCATTACCAGACCGCTCTCATTCAATTTGTCAAAAGTAAAGACTGGCACTTTGATCTTAAAATGTATCATTTATGAGGGGTTGTCGCATATAATTTAAATCTGAAAATTAGAAAATTGCGCTTTACAAACAAAAGCGAGGTATTGTTATGGACCAAAGGTAAGGCAGGGAAAATTAGTGGTGTTCAAATTGGCATGACATGATTTTACGGCCGAAAGATTACTCTTCAATGGACCATGACATGGCCAGAACTGTGAAACTACATGGCTGAAAAAAATAATCTCTCATTTCCAATAGAAGAGCATAAGATAAGGAATGTTGACTGATGGGTTATACCACTTCTTTAAAGTTATTTTTCTTGTCAAATCTCTCTCCCAATTTTCTCTTTGCTTTTCTCAGTTCACAAATAATGAACGGAGAATCCGCGAGTAACCAGTTCAGTTTCTATTCTATTTTACGTACCTATGGTCTGAGGTCTTTAGTTCTGCACGACCGTAATACAACAATTTTCCCGGCGTGAATTGAATTTTATTTGGTGAGCTCTCTGAGGAGCCACTTCCTTTTGTAGTATCTGAAACAAAACACACATTCTGAATAATGAAGAGAATTAATTTTAGCCAACCATTTTTAAGTTTTACACCATGGTGGAAGTAAAGAAGTCTATCGTTTCGGATTGTACTACATTCACTAAAACAAAGAACTACCGAATAAATTGTCAGTACACATTAGGGACCTTAATCAATGTGGATAGCAACACCAACGACGACAAGAGAGAACAATAATAAATACAATAACTGCACGGTGAAAAAGATCGAGCTGAGCACCTGTACGGTGTTGTCGCTAAAAATTACAACGTGAAAAGACCTTGTTAGAGTTGTCGGCACTACGAGGACTTAATATAAAAAACTTTCTCTGTATTTGTTTAGTTTCATCGAGAAACATTAAATCGTTTTTCTATTCACGAGGTTTAAAGCAAAGAAACAAAACTCCAAATGACCCACACAAAGAAATAAGGAGTAAACCAGAAAGGTGATTTCTCGCAGCCGTCGTCGTTCCGTTTCTGTCCTCGTTACTTAAGGTTCCTATTATTTACTTCCACCAGAGTGTAAAAACTGAAAATTTAACAAATTGTTTCTATTGAAACACCGACGCGGCATCCCATCTAAACCGTTCGTTTAACCAAATCTGTAAATATCCAAGCAATTTAGAAATATTGTACCTTGCCGAAAAATTTCATCATCATCATCTTCTTCTTCTTCTTCATCATTCTCGCCACCATCATTATTGCCTCCATTTCCTTTGTCATCTTTTGTTGGTTGTTTTTCTTGTTTGGATTGCTCGTTAATAGTTTGTTGTCGGTTTGATTGATGTGAAAGCGATTTACATTTTGGCTTCCGTCGCCTCCATAGCACTCGGTCCGTCCAGGCGGGGTTGCGCATCTTTTCACTGGTATCGTAGTCGTCTGAGAACAAGTCATACTTGTACGTGGGCGCAAAATTCAATTTACCCTCAATAAAACCACGGAAAACCTGAAAATACATACCTGTGTCTCAGACTGATTATATTAATTAAGTTAGCAGAGAGGAGGTCTTTATAACTGCAAAGCCTGCACAAAATGACTACCTCATTATATACTAAAACATTATGCAAGAAAAGACCTTTTTCCTTTCACTTTGTAAGAATGGCCGCAAAAATCTTTAGTTACGTGTACTCTTCCTTTTAAGAACACATACATGTACAGTCAGATAGTCTGTCAGTCAGTCAGACAGAGACAGACAGGCAGACAGACGGACGGACCAACGAACGGACAAAAAGATAAGTTGCCCGCTTGTTTACTGACTTCACATGTTTCACTGATCGAAGCGAAATTTGTAATACAATGTTAGGATATATCGATTCAGCTATATAAATAACCTTCTTTTCAAATGCTTACATATTTCGTTAAAAGGTGGAGTGGAACAAAAAAAATATATAAGGGTTTTCGTAGGTTGCCGCGAACAGAGCTTCGGGGAACATGCTTTCGGTAAGTTTATTACAAAAAGAGGGTGGAAAGACTTTCGTTTTAACTAATGCTCGACGCACACTAAGGTTCTCTGCTTAGTGAAACTTCCCACTTGACTGATTAGGTACAGTGAATATTCAAGTGTGTGGGGTCCTTTTTGTAAACATTTGTAAGCATTTTAATCAAATAAAAACCCCTAAGTATTTTTTCAGGAGCTAAAGCAAGAAAATAATAATGCGCATGCAAGTTTCAGAGGCTTACTCAAACAACCTTGCGCCAGATTACAAACTAGAGAGCGAGGTCGCACTAAGTGACCGAGAGGAGACAGCAGTTCTAATCACTGAAAAGGAAGACTGCAAAGAATATTCTAGGTGCACAGAAGCTCTAGGTAGATCTTTTGCATTCGCAAAGTGTACCCAGGATCCCTTGCGCACCTCGTCACTGACGATAACCAGATCGAACACATTCGGGTCGTTCTTTACTGTTCTGCCCAAGGACTTTATTTGTAATTTACGGCTACATTTCTTTTAAATTATCATCAGTAAATATCCAAGATTAACTGTACAGTGTAATATAACTCTGAAAGAGTTTAAAAACATTAGTTGACTACAAATCGCTAGCAACCATGCCGTATCGGTAGGCTAGACTAGTAATTATCAACTAATCAAGTTGAGTTGAACAATATTTGATATTCTACTCATCTCATAGGCAACAACTATCTGCTCTGTGATGATTTCACCATATTCATCGGTTACAAGTACCTCGTGCTGTTGTCTTTGAACTGTGAGTTGGTCATGTTTAGACAACTCATCCCATTTCTTCTGTTTGACCATCTCCTTCACTTCATCAATAGGCAAATCTATACGATAGTTAAAGTCTCCACACCAAAACACGTAATCGTGTGAATTGACCTTGCGACCCTTGATAAACAACAATCAAATAGATAATTAAAATTGAAATTACGGCTGAAACAGTACTAGTGTGTAATGCTTGTGGGGTGTGGCTAAAATGATTATCACAACTATGGATAGCACATGCGTACTGGTAGGAATGCTTGTGATATGTGGCTGGAATCATTATCGCAACTATGGATAGCACATGCGTACTAGTACGTAATACTTGTGGGATGTAACTGGAATGATTAAATCACAACTATGGATAGCACATGCGTACCAGTACGTAATACTTGTGGGAGGTGGCTGGAGTAATTATCACTTTTATGAATATTGCAGGTGTCATAGTATCAAGTACTCCAGGCCATTTACATGAAGACAAAGACAGCACTGCTTGCTGGTGTTACCCCTTAAACCTACCATAAGTAATAACATAGCAGAAATGCTATGGAATAATGCTATCCTCTTTAAATCGATATTTATTAAATATAAAACTTAAAAATCAAAAACGTCCGCAAACATTGGCAGAGTTGCAATTCTTTGATATTTAGATATGTGAAATAAAGATGGTGAATTGAATAATTTCCGTTTCACATTTATTACCGAGCTCAAAATTTACCATCTCATTTATCACTACCCAAGATGACTTCATGCTGATCCTAGCAGTACGCACGACACGTGTCACATATGAACTCAGTTTAATGACCTTGCTCTCGGTGAGTTTTCCTAGCTCAGTGGATAGAGCACCCGCCCGGTGTTCAGGAGGTTCGAATCCTATCCGGGAGTCAAATTTTTTCTTTGTCCCACGCTCGTGTTATTATTGAATAATTCAACTTTCACATTCAGATCATTTGTTGTTATTATTAGTATAATACTACTGGTGCAGTTTCACGAACATCTACTGCTTAAATTTTAAAGCGTGAAGGTGAAAGATTACTATGGGTTTTGTTAAAAAGTTTGGTGTGATAATACTAACAGTAGAATGAATGTTGCACTATACCATCGGGAATGCAATCCGGCTGATGATATCATGGTAGTCACTGTTTCGCTCCTTAACGTTCGACTGTCCAGCAGCCAGATGGGAGCACACAAAGCAAATGGAGGTAGCGTGCAACAGTAGGGTGATGGCCACACCCCCCTTGTTACCAGTGTTGCCTCCCAGACCAGTCTTCACACAGGATACAGCTACATCCCTGTTGACATATTCAGGTTAGCACGAAAACGGCAGACTAAGACGCCTTATGGTCTATATCCATCCCTCCATTAGTCTTTTTATATTACAAACATCTTACGAAATTCAAGTTACTGCAGTTATGTTTTTACTACTATTGAGTCCTGGATATGACTTTGCCCTGGGTATGACTTTAAACTGCAACCGGTGGTAAGGCTCCAGATCGGGAGATGTGGAGTTGTGGGATATGTGGAGCTACCCCTTAATTACCAATGCTCCCAGGTCCACCCTTACGCAGAAAGGTAGCACGTGTTAGGGTACCATCTATGGGTTAAATAGTTCCACCTGTTTTTACCTAAACTAACTGTAAAAATAACACAAGTCTTTTCTTAAACTCAAAATAAAGGCAGACTTACACATCATTAGGGAAAACCCGAACTTAACGATGAAGTAAAGCATTTTAAGACATCTTCTATCTAGTTTAACTAACGTGTCATATTTCAATGAAACGCATTGCTACTAGCTATTTGTTTCTCTCTAGTTGATATCTTTCTTTTAGCCTTGTAAGTTTACCTGAATTAATTAACTTGCCAACAGTTTAATTATAATTTTTAAGCATGAAGCTGTCAATCATTTCAGGTTTTTATATTCGAAACTTGTAACGGTCTTTTACATTCTACTGAAGATGACATTTTGACAATGTTGAAACATGTCTAGAATAATTTTTAAGCATGAAGCTGTTAATTATTTTAGGCTTTTATATTCGAAACTTGTAACGGTTTTTCACATTCTACTGAAGATGACATTTTGACAATGTCGAAACATGTCTAGAATAAAATATGTATTCGTACATTATTTGAAGTGTATGCTATTTTCTGTATCTTTGGTGCTTCATCGTTCTTATGGTAAATCAAAAACTAAAACTCACCTCAAGTAAGGCACCAGATGAGGTCGGATAAAGACAAACAAACACACACCAACAAGCTGCTCACAAGTAACAAGTACATAAGGAGTGTCACGTGATATTACACGTCGCAATTCTTCGCCCCAGGCTTTTCGTTGATTGGAACTAAAAAAACAGTAAAAACTACACTTTTATATAATGTTTAAAAACCCAACAACGATCAAATAAAAAACACATTTCAGAAAGTACAAAATGCAAGTATAAACTGATAACTGAATAATTTCACTAATTCGCTCTCTTGAGAAGAATGTTTTTGAATAGAATGCTTTTTCTCTCGTTGGAATACTTTTGCCACCGTTTTTAGAAGGGTTTTAAAAACGTTTTGAATTTCAAAATGTTTTTTAAACAGGCTTCATCTGAAAATATACATTGAATACTGTTTCTGCGATGTAATGGAAATTTTATCTTTTTATTTTCTTAGAATTAATATGTATAAACCAAGACATTTTACGACTCAAATTCTACCCAGTTGCATTTTTCATTACCAAGTTCTATGGTAATGAAGCAGGATGTAAACCACGTCAAAAAAAACTCTCTAAATATACACAAAAACTTATAATAAGGAGAGTGTGATATCAATGCAGTAATTCACGAGGTTAAGAATATAGAAACCAGAAGTTCTCAAGTAGAGTAACAATGAAACTAAGAAATAGGTCGTTTACATCCCATACCCACCCTCTGGAATCTAGATCGCAGTAATTGTGATTCAAAGTATAACCAGTTGTTGGAATCAAGAACGAACTACAACTGGGATTTATTATTTTAATGCTGTTTGTTGTAAGGTGTTGCCCAACGTCAAATCAAAGAGTAATCATTAAAAAGGCCTATGTGGCGACCCAAAGCCTGTCAATGGAATCCAGAATGAGGTAAAGGAGCTGTAGAACGTTCCGGAATATAATCAAGGGGAAATAGAATACAGTGAAAAGGATCTGGAATTAAGTTTTGCTGATGTACAATCCAGTTAGAGAAGGAAGGGGATGGGGGAAAGGGTTGGGGTAAGGCTCCAGAATCCAGTTAAAGGGATAAAAAATATTATTTAAGTGCACCCAAAATCTACTAAAAAGAATCCCAAACTCAGAATAAGGAATTCGAAATCGAATGTCCAACATAATGTACATTCTTAAATGCTAAGATGTTTTGCAATTGCAAAGTGCACATAATAGGTATTCACATTTAGATATATTTACTGTCACGTGTGTGTTTTTATTCATGACAAGATAAATAAACTGTGATCTATAGTTTATAGTTATTGTACATCGACAACTATAAACTATAGTTATTGTTATATATAGTTTATAGTTATTGTACATCAACTATGATCTATAGTTTATTAATGTACTAAAGTTATTTCAAATACCTGGTTGAGACGATATTCGAGGCATTAAGATCTACAAGTTCTTCAAACCCAATAGCAAATATGTCTGTAGGTAAATTTTTGAATTCTGTGTTTGGTAGCTCTGTGTATCCACTGGACGGAAGTGACTTGTGAAAGTCCAGTAACCAATCGTGCATGGTCTGCTGCTTGTGTGCAATACTGCGAAAATGCTTTCCTCCATTGACGTTCCACGTACCAATACATACTCTAATGCTAGACCACGTTGTGTATTCCAAATGCCTATCAACCAACTCACGAAGGATTGTTGGTGATGCTGAAGTTTTAGAGAGAAAGGGTTTGCTTCATGATAAAAACTTAAATACACACCTAGTCACAAAATGAATACTTCCTCAGATGTTACACTTACAGTGTAAGAATGATGAATAAAGAAGAGCACGTGCACGCTCTCCTAAATCTCCAACAAATGTGTTACCAAGCAGCAACATATCGATAGCTTCCTGCTTGCTTCCATCTTGAAAGTTGTTTTTGATTGTTCTACGGACAGACTTCGCTCCATCTTTTAACTTGTTCACAACCTAATACAATGAAATCCAAAATAGATACAACAAGTCATGATTTAATAACCTTTCCACTTACTCTGTAATTTGCAACCAAATTCCACAAACTCACTTTTTTGTCAAAGAAAAGTTAAAGTTACGTCTAAGCTTTAAACTTCATCTCACAAAGTACGCTTTAAGTGCATATATAATCAAAACAAACTTAGAGAGAAAAACTGATGTTTGGATCCTATGCTTACTCTTGCTTTCCCTTCCAAAGCACCAGTACCAACATATATTCGGCTGATGTGGTCTCCATTCTGTTGCCACATTTGACGAAAGGCTTCTTGGAATCGTGATACCAAAGATGGCTTGCCATCAAGTCCTAAACACTGAATCTGCTGTTGCAGTATCTAAGAACCAGAAAGGATTAAAATATAAACTCTTAAAATAGCGTAATATAGCCCCTTTAATAAGAACTAAAATTTTGACTGAAGTTAACATTTTTTTAATATCCCAAACATGTCTTGCACTCAGCTGAATTCCAAAAATAATGGTCTGGCTTTGTTATTTAAGACTATATAATGATGTTTATTTTGTTTCCTGTCTTTTGTTGCTACAGATGGCAAGGATGGAAATGGATTGAAATCGGCTGAAAAAATTAGGCTAAATTTTTAAGTTTCGATGCTATCTCAACGAAAAATGGGTTACGCTTTTTGAATTTAACATTTCATTAAATGCTCACCTCGAAGCTTATCAGGAACATTTTGTACGTAAGTATAATCATTAAGAACGATTTTTGCAAAAATTTGACCCAAAACAACAAAAATGTCGCGGCATAGCCCCTTTAATGGTTAAAATTACTCAGTCAGGATTGCCAGCAGATAGAATGAGCCCCAATGCGGTATAGAACTCATTCTATTATTTCATCGAATACTGTCGACAGGCGAAATTAAACTATGTAGCTGAAAGGAATTAAGAACCATGGTGGGACATGCTGGTGGCAAACGAATCGAGGTATTATTCCTAACTGCTTCTTTAGGTGGGCAGACGTGGTTGGCGCAGTTGGTAAGATCAGTGCTTTCCAATCACAAGGTAACCAGTTAGATCCCGGTAGTATACCAAGATACGAATATTTGTCTGACCTTCTTTTCTGCCTAAGCCAACTCAGCTTTCCATCCTTCCAGGTTAATAAGTACTAACGTTTGCTGGGAGCTAACCTGCGATGGATTAGCGTCCCGTTCAGGGGGAGTCAAAGTCTCTCATCCGCTTAACAGTACATAAACCGGAGATAAGCGCCGGCTCCATGGGCCACTAGGCTAGTAAAGGATTTAGCTTAACTAGCTTTTTAGGTGTACAAACAAAAGCTTTCAATGGTCTTGTAAAGGCAATGTAATAAATCAATATAATGTAATAGTTGGACCTGTTACTTACCTCCAAACCAAAATATGTCTGAACGTTGTTTGTACGATCAATACAATCAAGACAATTTACACGTAACGAGCCTCTCTGGCGACTGTTGGGAGGAAAACACAATTTCTACTGAGTTACAGATCGTTCAAGAAGACTTAAGGATCATTTTCTAATGACAAAGTCAAACAGAAAAGGAAAGGAAAGATTTACACTGCTAGGTTAGGAAAGATTCTAACAAATTGTTATGTTCCCAATTACTTTCTTATTAAACTTAAAAAAGAAACAAAAGGAAAAATTGAGTAACTGACCACAATATCCTAAGTAGGCATAATGGGAACCTTGGCTGTCCAATAATATAATCTCAAATAAGAGTTTTCCTTAACTTGTGTCTACATCAGCGGCTCAATTTGATAATTCTGTACATAGTCTACACCAAGCGGTTTGGTTTGATCGCTGAATTTCCTGCCGGCCGCCATCTTGAATTCTGAAGTGGTTGGGTGCAGCACCAGACTCCCACTCGTTCATTGCTATTGTCTTTATCAAGAGTAGAGGCTAGCACTATAGTTCAAGCACGTCACATTTGAAGATGGCGGCCAGCGGGAAACTCAATAACCAAAACAAATCTCTTGGCGTGAGCTGTACTCTATTCACAGAATCATCAAATTTGAGCTATTGTTGTAGACACAAATCAAAACTCTTGTTGGCGATAATTTTATTGCACGACATCCGAGATGTCCTGTAAATTCTAAAAACAAACCTTTTAAAAACTTTCATGTAAACCGTTCAAGTCTAAAACACGCTCATATCTATGCAGCACGAAGCTTCTTATCTAGTGTGCTTGATTAATATACTACAACAAACGATACCTCAAGATGGTTTGACCCTCAGCATGAAACAACTTGAACTGGTCTAGATAAGGCTTAGCCTTATCTTTTAGTACGACAATTTTTTCGGGCCGTCCACCTCCTCCCATCCGATGGTAATCAAAACAGATCATTGGTGTGTCGTGTCCATGGATCGAATCCTTCAACTGGTCCTATGCAGAGTTGTTAAGATTACGTACACTTAGGTTGAAATAAAAGTCTTGTAGTATAATCTAACATTACTTACTGCATTCCTTAAATGGTTCATTTTGAGTTCTGTCACTCTTAAGAGAAAACATGAGCACTTTATAGTGTAAATCAGCACAATTAACATCCTTCAACTAATCCCATGAAGAGTTATTAACATCACACTTCAACTATAATCAAATGAAATATTTTACTGATACTAAGTAAAGTTGAATGGAACGTACAAAGATGAGGAAGGATTAACGTGGAGATTGAAACATAAAGAAAATCTTGACCCAGGTGAAAAAAACGTGCAATATGAAAATAATTACTAGTCAGCAAGTAAGACTAAATACTGCAGTCAATCGTTTGGGAAACATGAACGTGTTCCTTTACGTTTTATCAGTCCCTTCATCAACAAATACAAAAAAAAATGTAATTAAAGCAATTAAAATGAAATGTTGTCATACAAAAATCTACCTGAAAGGCAACACTTAGCAGATTTTCGCCTTCTTTGCATCCAAGCAGGTTAATCAGCAGTTGCTGACCGTACAAATTTTTTAGACTTGATAAGTGTCTGTAACAAACAACAAAATTGATAGTGAGAACAAACTTCTAAAATCTTCCATGTTCAAACTCAAAAAAGAACTAAAAATAAAATCCTTGAAAACTACGTAAAGTTTGAAGCCCAAAAAATATAAAGTTGATTAAAAGTGCTTGTCAAATTTTAATTGAATTTTGAATTTAATTGAAAGTGACTTTAAAACATAGGTAGTATATATAAATTCTTAAATGGAATAAATAACAAATGAAATAAATAACAACAAAACAGAAGGTTTAAATTAAAACAATTTAAGCATATGCACAGGTCAAAAATTGGAAATATTTTTAATATATAAATAATTTCCCTAATGTATAGTGTTCAATGTATCATAAAAGTTTTTTTCATGTTGAATAAGTTTTGAAACAAGGAGATTTTTAAATGAGACCATCAACAAGAAACGTTTTCCTCGAGCAAAGCTCCCAGCAACTACCGTTCCTACAGTATGAACATGTCTGAAATTTTAAATGAAAAAATGTTTCCCAATCTTTGGTATATTTAAACAAACTTGAATGAATATCACTAACAGCCATCGATCTATCCAACAGAAAATAGCGCTTGAAAAAAGCAGTTCTCTCATTTGGTTGATATCTTTTTCAGTATAATAGTGCCAAAAGAGGAAAACTAATCCAGGTACGGATGGTCAGCAGTCACTACGTGTTTACAATAAGTGATCTCAAACGATCTACGAACTGTGACTGGTCGCGACTGTGGAAGGCAAGGCGTTCCATACTGGAATGGTTCTAACATAAAATGAATATAACTGATGAAGGGAACTACCATAAATCATAAATGTGATGAAAACGCTTAGATCTGTGATATCGTTGCATTTTAGTCATTAGAGAACGGAATGTCTATTAACTTATTTTGGATGTTAAGGAAGAAAACTAAATCGTTACATTTTCGTCGATTTTCCTACAAGTGCCCGTTATGGTCTGTGATCATCTCTTTAACGCTGCTTGTTCTCCCTAGTAAAACATAGCATCTATTAAACAAACAATAATTTGATGAGTTGCCTTTTAACACCGGATGATGAGTTGCTAGGGTTTGTGCAGTAGTTGTTTTTTGAAAAAAATCAGTCTTCCAGATTTCAGCATTATTCTAAAGAACAATATTCCCTGTGACCAAGGGCAAACCTTTACACTGTTTCATACCCCTACTGTTATTGAAAAGTTTTTGTGGTTCTTTTTTTAAATCTAGCTTACCAGATAGGTAATTGAAAGGAGACTAGACCAATGGCGTAGCGTCTGTGTCTACGTACACGAACTCGTAAGAATAATGAGATATGAGGAGATTAGATCAATGGCTGTAAAAATGTCTTTATCTATGAACAGTGTGGCGAGTTTTCTGAGAGAGAAGGAGACTAAGTCAATTGCTTAATTATTGCTTACTCACCTATCAAAAGCAGGAGAAGAAGCTTCAAAACCTCGGGAGAGACGTACTTTGTGAGAGCCAACCTGTCAAGTCCAATTTAAACATAAATATGTTTTACAATAACATTTAAATGTTATATTTTAAGCAAGGTCTAAAGCAAACAATAAAAACGAGTTTAAAAAGTAAAACTAATAGTTTAAAATTGAATTTTAACATGAAGACTTTTAATATTATGGTACATAATTTTTTGTTTTTCATGACTTGTATATTTACTATACCTTAGTTTTTCGTTTTAATTTGTATTTGATTATTACCAAGCCCTAGATTTTTTAACTAGATGAAAGCTATAAAAATTTATTTAATATTTGTTATTAAAAGTTATAGTAAGACAATACATTTTTTTTGTATCTGATGGTTTGACGTTTCTGCTACCGAAAACCACGAAGAGCTAACAATCTTGGGTATGTATTGTGAATCCTTATCATTTTACCAAAATCGGAAACATTCGGCAACGCAAAAAGCTATTACTACACCATACAATCAGGGGCCATGAAAGCCACTATGTATACACCTCTCTGTGTTCAATTGCAACTCTTAAGCAAGTGCCGTCAGCAGATGAGCTAATTTGTCTATCAGTAGATCATAGGATCATAGCTTAAGGTTCACAACTAGTTGTTCCGCAGTAAAAAATGCTTCCAGCGTTCTCGGCGTTACGTATGAACCGTCTGTGACAGGTGTAAGTTAACAACTTTATATTTTTGTGCAAAAGAACAAAGGTGAACAAGCTGCTGCAGCAAGTTAACGTTTTGTTTGTACAGTAAATAATGACAAATTCCTGTTCGAGACTCAACTTCAGTTATGATCAAGATGGCAATATTCCATGAAAATCTTTTACAACAAATTAATAAGTGAATCAGCAGCTGGCTGGAACGTGTGATTTAATCAACACTAGGTTGAAATGGTTGATATAAACTGCTGTATATATAGTGAACAATGGCGGTAATAAAATATTTCTGTTTTGAGCTGACTAAGAGGGTGATTACATGAGACCGGTATGAACTTACACCGGGACGAAGTCAGATCGGTCTCATACAAAGCCTTTTATCTCATTACATGAGAGACCGGTACGAAAACTCAACTGAGACAGGGACGACTCGTTTCGGTAAATAGACCGAAACAAAAATCCCAAAACGGGTTAACTTTGGACCGGGACAACATGTAATCGCAAAAATTGTCAGACGGGTCTGAGTTTTTGAACCAAGGAGCACTGAGTTAGTGGTCAGGCATGCGCAAACGTTTGCAGTATGCTCAAAATTGCAGAAGGAAAGCAGGAAAAGCGATGACCGTTTATTAATGAAATAGTAGAAAAGTTAATCTATTTTTGGAAACAGTGAAAGTTAATATGGAAGGAAGAGGTGTAGATTTCGACGGTGATCTCGTAAAGCTTTATTGCGAAGTTTGTGATATGATGGCGGAAGAAGAAACTGATTCCGAAGGTCCTGTTTTCGTTTGATAAAGAAATGCAAATTACTCATCTGCTTTGGTCTCTTATTCCTTTTTTCTTTTAATTACGGTAAGTATTGCACCATTTAAAAGTATCACACGCGCCGTTGCAGAAACTAGTATCAAGAAACACATCTCCTGCAGCTGACAAGCGTCCATGATTGTTTTAGCTCGTAGCGAAATGGTTAACGGCCAATGTGCAATATAGTATATGTACTTTGTATATCAAAGACTTTCAGCTTCCTGCGCATTTCTTACCGATCTCGTGTAATCACTCGCGACTTTCGTCCCGGTCTCATGTAATGTCCTTGTAACGTTCTGACTTCATCCTAGTTTCAAGTAATCACTCCTTAAAATTGCAGCCGCATTGTATCGCACATAATCTTAAAAATATGCTTGTCTTAATGAGTTCACTGTTGCAAGCACGAGAATTTTCTATGACGATCAAACTATGTGAATTAGTTGATTACCTGGGTGTTAACACGTTGGGCCTATAAAAATGTTGTGGTATACAGTTGGAATCAAGACTACGTGAGTAGCATTCAGTAATTGTTTCCAGGGCTCTCTAGTGTGTGTGAGCTCTCAAACTGGCGCGTGTTCTTTACAGTCGAGTGTAGCTTTCTCTTTCAGTACAGTTTGCAAGTATGGTTATATACCCAAGACAACTGCCAAAATGAATGACTGAATTTGATAACTTTCAGGGCAATTGACTTTTCCTTTTTCCCACTTGTCCATTGGACAAGTGAGATTCAAGTTTCACTTGTCCGAAGGAAATTTCACTTGT
>JAOBAY020039347.1:0-13973 GCA_025331085.2 Zoanthus sociatus
TGGGATTCTTAACTGGGAGAGGGAGTGATTTTAACATGACACTGAAAAGCCCCTTTAGGGGAGTTGTCATTAAATATTTATTATTATATTATTATTATTATTATTATTATTTTTTTTATTATTATTATTATAGCTGCAACAAAGGTTTTTGAACTATTTCAATATGGAGAGAATGCTAAGCTTTGATAACAAAATTGATAAATGGTAATATTTAGAAAAGAAGCAGTGATGATGACAAGGTTATTGAAGAAATTGATGTTAATCACGATATTGATGTTGCTGACAGTGCATAGTCTGACAAGTGAAGGTAATGTTGATATCACTGATAATGTTGATCATGATGTTGATTTTGATGACTTCGAAGGTGCTAATGATAACAATATTATTGATGGTGCTCATGGGAATATGATGACGTTGATATATATTATGTTAATGGTGATACTGTTCTTGACGATGATATTTTTCTGATGTTGATAATAATGTCGATAACAATGGACCTTACCTAAGACGCGTCTTATTTTTTGCGGTTCAAATGGCCCTATTGTCTCATCTTTTCAGTACAGAAGGGAATGTTCAATTTTTTCAACAATCTTTTAAAAAAATTCATTTTTACTTTATATTGATTAGAATTAAAAGTACAGCGAAGATATTTATTTAATTTTGAAAACAAAACTCAGCTCTGAAACTTTTTACGTGTTTGTGCAACCTGTGTAAAATACTTAACATCTCTTTAAACGAAAAACCGACTATTGATTTGAAGTCTCTGAGGCTCTTAAGTCTAATTGTTTTAGTATTACACAAATAGCTGGAAAAAAGGAACAGTCTATTTATTTGAAGTCCATAAATAAATACTTTATTTAACGTCAATTGCGAAGGAAGTGGTTACCCCTTCTTCCTAGTCACAAAATACATCATTAATTGGGACAAACCTCTCCATTTCCATCACTATCTGGATTCAAGATTTTCATCTCCAAACCATCAAGAGCAATACCACAACTACCACTCCTAAGGTGGCCAGGTATTGAGACTGTTTGGGGTCCACTGCATTCACTCATACCATACAGTTCATACAGAGGAATGTTGATACTCTGGAAGTATTTCAACGTATCCATGGTTACTGGAGCTGCACCTGTGAAGCACACTTGGCAGCGGTCCAAGCCAAGGGCCACCTTGATCTGTGCATACAAAAGGTAGCATTAAACGTGCTTGCTTTCTAAATGACTAAAAAGAGGCTATAAAATGGATGCATGGAAATATAATCTTTATCTCTAACATTTCTAATGTATTTTATACATGGATTAGTTAACTCTAACCAGTTCTAAGTTGTATTTAACATAGATCTTTACAAAACAAAAACAAACTCTGTAATAGCGGAGCTCCTGCGGAGCACCATACTTAAGAAAATATGGTATATCCATTGAATTGAATTTTCAACGTCATGACGTCATGTCCTTCCGTCCGTACATACGTACGGAATTGACAATGTTTAAATTATGCTCTTTGCAACTTCATTCGTTCAATAGCCTAAACTGTTATTTGAAGTGCTCAAAATAAATCAAAGAAATTGAAAAAAACCTTACTTTCAGGGCTTCTACCACCCAAACTACTGGGGCTATTATAGGTTGAATCTCTTTGAGAGCTCCGCTTTTAGGCAGTGCCTAAATCTATATATTAGTAACTTTTGGGCAAATGCATATCCTTCACTAATAAGTCTCCTGGCTATATACATCTATTGATCACGGTTCTACTTATCACTTCAATTGAAAAGCAACAATGCTACTGCTTCATATAAGCTTATCCTTTTGAACCATAGTTTGGTCCTCTACAAATGCAACTAATACAAATATCATTTCCACAGTGTGAAAACGCGTTTTAAGGACACAAACAAACTCGGATTTCCATGCTTGCTTCACATTGCTAAAATCATATTTTCTTATTATCATCAACTGCGACTCTTAAACTTCGAAAAGTATTTTTGTTACAAGTCGCCAACTTTATCATTATAATACAAGGAATTCCATAAATAACCGCCCTTGTGAAAACGGGACTACAAAAAATAGATAGATAGTTTATTAAAACATCAAAACGAACAAGAGAGACAAAAACTAAAAAGAATTTAAACTGGTTGAATAAAAATACATGTATAGCCTCTAGAAGCTTGAAATAAGTGCTAAACTTGAAACATGTATGGGAAAGTTTTGACATGTGTCGGTGCGATGAGTCAAAACGGTTTTACAGTTATCTGTCAAGGCCCAAAGATCTGTCAGATGTATCAGATCACGTTTATATCTGAAGGGCTTGTGCCGTTATTGTTGACCGAGAAAGCTGTCGCGTAGGTTAAAAGACGACTAGTTAATCTTTAATTTTTTTTGTTAAACGAAAAGTCCTTAGTGTTTATTTCAATGTGTCGTAGTTTAAGTATTAATTTTGGTCTTTAATTTTTGTTCTGATAGCACAGCTCCGATGTCTCTGCTACTTTAATTAATAGGGCTTACACTGGTGCATTAAAGGTAAGCCTAAAGACACATGCATGACAACAACAATAAGGAGCCCATGGACTTCTACAACAATTTATTGGTAGTTCAATATTTTGATGGCAAAACCAACTTAATAACAAAGCTATAAAAATTAATCTACTGTAGTAAGCCATTTGAATATCAAGTTATAAAAAATATAAAAAAGATACAAATCAATTAACAAAACGATTCTTAAATGTCGTTCGAGGTACAGAATCGCTCATTTGCAAGACCCTGTTCTATCTAGATATATCAGCTGAAACTGCAACCTTTCTGTTGACGCTCGAAATTTGTGTCCATTTATCATACTTAAAAATGTCTTTTGAATATTACTTATGTACGAATGAGCCGTATATATCAATGGCGATTCACACCCAACCAAAGTTTTCAATTTTTTGTATTGTATGGTATCGTTATATTAAAAGGTGTAACCTGGCACACAAAGCATGCGAACTCACTATTCATTACAAGATCACAAATACGAAATTAAAATTTTCAATTGAAACAGGCAGTCGAAACAGTAACAGTGATGATAATTATAACCGGAGAACACGAGGCTCTGCGAAAATGAAAATTATTGTCTCTTTTTTAGGCCCTCATTAAAGTGAAACTATACCCTTTTTTTGTTTTTGTTTCAAACTATTTATCATATAATTTAAAGCGCTTTTGCGAAAGGTTTTTTGTTCTTGGTCAAATAATACTCTTTTTTATAGTACATTGAAACTTGAAAAGTTTCCGCCATCTTGGTTCATGGCCGCGTTCTGAAGGGACTGGCAATAGCCGTGAGTGACGTCAATGCCAAATTATGACGGCGTAATTTGAAACAGAAAGCACCGCCTAATAAGTTTTGGTTTTAGTTATGGACATGATTCGACGAATTCATTTAGATATTCACCGTTAGTTGCCTTCCCGTTTTCTTTTTAGATAAATTTAGAACAAGACTGACGTCACTCACGGCTATTACCAGTTCCATTCAGGACGCGGCCATGAACCAAGATGGAGGAAAATTTTCAAACTTCAAGGTACGATAACACGGAGTATCATTTCACCAAGAATAAAGACGTTTTCGCAAAAGCGCTCTAAATTGTATGATAAATAGTTTGAAAGAAAAACAAAAACAAAAAAAGGGAATAATTGCACTTTAAGTTAATTTCGGCTGCCCAACAGGAGCTCAAAAGGGCGCTATTAGCACTCAAGAGTTCCCTAACAAATGAATTTCTTGAAGACACTAACGGAACAGCGGAAACGTAACAAGTCACTCAGTTGACATTTTCGCCTTTATAACGTGTTCAATCTCCCTTAGTACAGTCGAGCCTCAGAATGAAGTTACATATTTCTAAATTTCAATGCAGTTTTACACAGCAGTTATAACTGTGCGTATTGTTGGAGGTGTGACTTCTCGCTCTCTCTCATAAGTGTTTTTGAATATTTAACAACAAAACGAAGCTAAGGCTGTTTAAAATGAATTGAATTCGAAATAGTTTTATTACAGGGCTCCAAATGGTCCCATGTCCACTGGTGCTGGCAGCCAAAAATCAATTTGTGACAACTGAACTGTTTATTTGCTTTTTCCATCGGGTTGCCCAATGTTTCTTTTTGTGCCGACTAAATCTAAGTGAATTCCAGAAAAAAAAGAAAAACAATAACGTAAGGGAAAATAATTGGTAAACCGTAGTGGATGCTCTGCTGACAAATCGTTTTAAAATCTTGTCTCCGTGTCGCTTTTTCTCAAAGTACACAAAATGGGTTTTACATGACTTCTATGCCTAGCTGACAGACAAAAGCCTGGTTACACGGCACTCGCTGGGCCACGTGCGTATTCTCGCAGATTATCTTCATGTGTAAAAACTACCATGACTGAACCTAGTCCTAGGAGAATGCATGGCGATAGAACAGACGAAGTGACTAAAAGTGAGAGATATAGTCAAGAAGATGTCATACAGACCCAAAGTGAGTTTTGAAACAAATACGAGATCAAAACTATCTTATTTTTATTTAGAAATTTACGATTTTGTTTTCAATTGTGAATTAAATCTGAAGTTCAAGGTTATTTATTGCACACTGTTTACAGCAGTCTGAACTGACGTATACTATAATAATTATAATTTTATGCTGGCTTTGCTTTTAAAATACAAATATACTAAATAATTAGCAAAATAGTTACTGTTCATCGGCAGGATATATACCAAAGTGTGTGCACAATTCGGTAAAATTTCCGTACTTGGCGAAAACTATGGTTTAACCATGCAAAGTAATCCTTACCCAAACCCTTAACTTAATAATAACATTTTATTATTAATTATTATATATTATTTTTAATATATTCTTATCATTTTTATTAATAATAATAACAATATACGCAATAAAACTAAATGCTATAACTAAATGGCCGGCGGCCGACCCGGGTCTTTTTACTAAATAGCCGGCAGTTGAACTATTTTCAAATAAATCTCGAGATCTACCAGTATTTGATATTATTTATCAACTGAAAGTCCAATATTTATTTATTAAGAGTCACTAAGTGCTTCTATTGATTAGTTACAATATGACAATAGGGTTTTATTTTAATGTTTTGACATTTCTACGCACAGATTTGCAATAGCTTGTTCAATGGCACTTAGAAAAAAAATGATCACTTGTATGCCAAGGACAAAAGAAAAAATACAATGTGTAATTTTGGACGCTAGTTCTTCTTCAGAGTGAAGATGAAAAGCCTGACTAATGTACCTATCAATGTTATGCCCATGGGAAGGAAGAGGGCACGGCAGGCAAGGGGTGGGGATTTGATAGAGATGCCTTGCTCAGGGGGGAGAGGGTTTTGATGTTTGAGACTCGCTTGGGTGCAAGTTTTTGACAACAGATTATGACTTTTTAACAACATTAGATTATACAGTGATTTATACATAGTCTCGGCGGGTAGTGTGTGGACGCCACAACATAAAATTCTGCTTAACAAAAACATACAAAAAATCAGAAGTTAAATATTAAATCAATAAAGCAAAAATGACAGTATAAGATAATAATACGGATATTCATGAGAAAAAATACACATGTTATGTATATCGGAAAACAAACCTCTACATCCAGCTGAAACTGTCTTGCAAATGTAACAGCAGTGTCAAAATGCTGCTTGTTCAAAAGTCTATACAATCTGGAGGAAAATTAATAACCACCTTTAGATGTTTTTTTTATTGACAACAATGAAGATATAACTATTATAGTTACAATCTTTAGAAAAAAAAACAGTTACGGGCCTTTTGTTGAAGTTTTACATGTTTTTCTTACGAGATAGCTTTAATCCAAACCCTGGTCAAACGAGAATTTATAACATTAATAGCACTTGGGTTTGTTTCCATAAGGATAAAGTCAATCTAACAAATATTTTAAAGAGAAATTGTTTTCCTAACCACATAGTTTCTCGAGTAATTAAGAACTATCTAAGTGAAAGTAACGGAAAGGTTCAAGTTGTACGAGTAACAAGTATTCACGTAATGAGAATTATTCTAAACTACCATTCATTGGTCAAGTTTCTAAGACAAAAAAAAAGGAGCTTAGAGTTAATCATAAAGCGTTATTTTAATAACGATATTAAATCAAAATAGCATGCGCATCATTCAAAATCTGTGGCCTAATATTCAATTCAATTGATATCCATTTTCGGAGCACTACAGGGAGTAAACTTCAATCAGATATTCAAGTTTGGAGTACTTTGGAGGTAAAGTTCAAACGGGTATCCATTTTTGGAATACTCGTGGGGTAAGCTTTAAACAGATATCATTGTTGGAGTACTTTGGAGGTAAGATTTAAATGGATATCCATTTCTGGAGTACTATAGAGTAAGGTTCAAAAAGATATCTAATTAGGAGTACGGTAAGCTTTGAAACGTCAATGACCAATGGAATAAAAATTATGATCACTAAAACCATATCCCTTGACACACGCACTGCTTAAACTGGCAAATGTGTTATCAGTGTTAACCTGTAATCTGTTTTCATAGTGGGTGTTCAGATTGAGTAGTTAAAGAAAATCGAAACAAACATAAACAAATACCTGTTTTCTGGAAGAGCTTCTGTGAGGCAGCGGACCTTTAACCCTGTAATTGCTTCATTCTCACTGCAATAGTTAACAACAAATGTTCCCTTAACTAAGGGTCTGCAAGCCAGAAGACACTCCTATTGATGTCGTGCAGTTCTGAATTCACAGATTCAGTACAGTCGAACCTTGATTATCCGGACTTTGATTATCCAGACCTCGATTAATCCAGACCTCAATTAATCCAGACCTCGATTAATCCAGACCTCAATTAATCCGGACCTCAATTAATCCGGACCTCAATTATCTGGACCTCAATTATCCGGACCTCAATTAATCCGGACCTCAATTAATCCGGACCTCAATTAATCCGGACCTCAATCATCCGGACATCAATTATCCAGACCTCAATTAATCCGGACCTCAATCAATCCAGACCTCAATTATCTGGACCTCAATTATCCGGACCTCAATCATCCAGACCTTGATCATCCGGACCTCAATCATCCGGACCTCAATCATTTGGACTTTTTTCTCTGGTCCCGTTTTTTTATGAATATTAATTACTTATCATCTTGAAAACTCAATGTTGCAAATAGACTGATTAAATCCTTTTAATAGACTGTGAAAACAGTGTATTATCTTTGTTCGGAAGTGCGGCGAGACAGTTTTTCAAGCAAACAAATCATGCTTGAACATTTTAGAGTGTTTTGAATATCTGAACAAAAAGTGAATATTTGCAAATACAAAAAGATTTGTGTAAAATTCATGATTAAAACGTTTCTTTGCTGCTCACATGTTTATATACTATATTTTATTTATATTTGCATCTCATTAATATTCATATTTTCGATTATCTAGATTCTCGATTATCCGGACTATTTACTGAGGTCCCGAGGAGTCCGGATAATCGAGGTTTGACTGTAGTAGTTATAATGTACAGTATTAGTTAATTCTTGAGAAAGAGTATAGCCATGGAACAGTTTCTGTAGTACATATTCAGTGGTTAGTCTTATCAGCTTCCTAAAAGCAGAATAAGCTAAGAAGCTAAAGCTAGATCCTTTAAGAAGCAAGTAACCTAAGGAGCCGACAATTATCTCCAGTTTCTTTAGTGTTAAGTGTACACTAGGGTCTTTGACTCTCTCTGGATGAAACAATAATCTGTCACAAGTTAGCTACCAAGCCGGTACTCATTTGCCTACCCCAAAAGGATGAAAAACTGAGTGTGATTAAGTAGGAAAGAGGTCGCACAAATATTTAAAAGGACCTACTGATTGGAAGGCAGAGATCTTACCAATTGCACCAACTTCACTATGCGAAAGTTTTAACTTGAAAATTGAACTCCATTGACAATCAAATACAAACACTTTCACTTACAATGATCAAGTTCAACAAAATAAAGAAATCGCAAATCAATCATAGTTGTTAGTTCACTACTATCAACCACTACTTTATTGTATGTAATTAACTGACTACAACGTATATGGTAAAAATGGCATAGTGTATGGTTGTAGCTGACCAACAGGGCAGGCCACTAATCCATTGCAGGTTACCTCTAAGAAAACACATGATAATGATATCGGTTTGATTTTACTTTGTAGTCAACTTTGAAATAATAGCTTGAGCCAGCTTTAGCTGAGCAGGGTTTAAGTCCTAGATCTTGTGGCTTGCCTTTTTGTAACTACCACATAATTTTATGTATGCAAAGTTGTTTGTTTCTTTGTTCATATTACAATTTTATACTTTGTCAGAACTGTACTTTGTGTTGCCAGCAAACGCAATACGCTTTGCACATCAAACAAGAAAGCACAAAAGTTCAGTTTTTATACGAACCTTGGTGTTATGGAATCGGTGAGTCCTTCAATGAAATATATAGTCTCCTGTTGGCAGTAATATGAACATAAATTAAAAATTACTAATAAATAATTTAGTAATTTTTTTTTATTACAGTATTTAAAGGTTAACACACTCAGCGAGTGAATTATCGGGTTTTACCTTCACAAGTTCACTAACAATGAACGAGAAATTTCAGCACGACACAAGACTTTGCCGAGTGCAGTAAGCAAATTTCGTTCATTGTTAGTGAACGAATGCAGGTAAAATCCCTATAATTCACAATCAATGAGTGTGTTAACATTTTTAATATTCAATTTGAATACACTGCATATTAAAACAGTCTGCATTAAAACTCTAAACACTTTAAAGCGTTTCAAATTTGATAAAAAATCAACCGTTTTTTTTTAACAAAATATATTGCAAAATACATGAAGATGATTATTAAATGAATACAGAATGATTTTAACAAGGTTTTAAAATTATTTTGTGAAAACATTTTAATCGCTGAAGCCATGGTGTAATGGCAGTGGTGTGTTGAATTTACACCACGGCTATTAGACCACGAAAATGACGCCAAGGTGGTTGTTTCGTTATAACCAGTATCAACTACATATACTTTTTAATCAAATGAAGTTAGGAATTCAAATTTTAACTGAACAGCAGGGGATTGGTACCTGTGACATAGCAGCAGTAAGACGTCCCTCACTATTATTAGTGCTTTAAAAGGAAAACATGTCAAAGAACTTCAAAATGAATTTCTGTTTTTCGCTGTGTTTTAGACTATACACAACCGAAGTTCTTGTGTCGACAGTGCAGAATGGAACTCTTCATTATAATACCCAACGTAACTTGATCAACATAGACTACAAGAAAGAATTTAACTGCATCCACAAGGAATGTCATGGGAAAATCGAGGAACAATTTCACACTGAATCCTAACCAAGCAGCCATAGCATTTAATCAGTTTGTCGGTTCTACAATCTGTAGTAACATTAACTTAAGTTAAGCTTTATCCTTTATGTGCAAAGTGGGCTATGGATTAGGCACTTATCTTCCATATCTGTTATGTCCAGTGTATGAGAGTCTTTGACTCCCTTTGATAGGATACCATTCTATCTCTGGTTAGCTCCAAACAATGCTGGTAATCATTCCAAAAGGCGAAAAGTTTAGTTAACTTTGGCAAAAAAGGTCACACTAATGTTCAAATCTCGGCAGAGCAAGTGATTGAACCTGGGACTTTTTGTTTGAAAAGAAGAGTTTCTACCACCAGTGACAGCCACGCTTTCTGTAGTAACACCATCAAACACCCCTTCAACACAAGACCAGGAGAGAAACAGGGATCTATTCTATCCCGTTCCTTTAAGTCATAGCCATGGATTGGTTGATAAACATCCCAACCAGCCAGAATTTCAGGGGCAGTCAACAAGTAGCATTGTTCTTTAGAACTTTTATGTTATTGTATGCTGTTTGCAGGTGATGATCACTGACATAGAAATAGAACACCCTAAGAATGACTTCTACCCAAACATGACCAAGAACACACAGCTCTGTCACGAGACCCATCGCATTCAGGGAAAGCCTAACATGCCTTTGAAGATAAAGCCTGTGATGAACTTCAGAAAATATACGATGTTCTGCTTTTTACATCAGAAACATTGAAACTGACAAAACCATCTGTCACAGTCTGGATGTAAACAATACCCGCTGCCTAACAATGATCTATAAAGTTTGCAGGTCCAGTCATCAGTTGTACGAAGACCTTCATGATGGAGCCTGTCTACAACAATTCACTGTGGTGGTCCAAAAGCAAAGGTGGCAATAACTCGGGCACCTCCTCTAAATGATTGCAAAAAGCGCCTTTCCTAAGATAAATCTCAAATGAACATCAGATGGAAAAGAACCTCTCTTGCATAGCCAAGAAAATCTGGTGCTGTAACTTTGTCAATAGAAATAAAGGACGATTATAGAGTTCCTCGGAGAAAATTAAGGATAGATCCCATTGAAGAGCTTTAAAGACATTTATAATCGAGGTACAAAGATAATTAAGTATGTAAGTATAGATAGCACACAATTGCAGACAAACAACTATTCTGGTATGATGCATTAAGTAATTAATTAGATCTACCAAGGAGAGAAGAGAACATCAATCCAGTTTTGATCCGGTTTTATCCCCGTAAACAAGGGTGGCCGGATTTACCCCACTCTACCAGCAATCTCTCCCACTCCCACTCTCCATCTCGCTCGATTCATTGCATCCTCCTTCTTCAAACCAACACTCCTACTCTCCTTCTCCACCTGCGATCTCCATGTCTTCCTCGGTCGTCCTCGCTTCCTCTTTCCCTTCACTTCAAACTCCAATGCCTTCCTCAAAACATGGCCATCATTTCTCCTTAACACATGACCGTACCATCTCACTCCATTTGCCTTTGCCATCTGAACCACTGTTTCCTGAAGCTATCGCATTTTTCATTACTTCACAGACGTTTCTTCATGCAAATTGATCTGTTCATTTTGTAAGTTGAACATTTCAGCTGTTTTTAACAAGAAATATAGCAAACTAAGTAAATTTTCTTAATGTTACAAAAAGTACAACTTCCAGTATTCACTTGCAATCGATGAACATGTCTTGGAAAATGTTGCATAATTGCAACCCCCGCTTAAACGCTAAGGAATGGTTGCAATCGATCTGGACCTCGTAAAAGAGTGGCATCACATTGTGCAGTATTTTCTGGATTTATCTAAAACCAACTATCAACAATTAAAGAGTGACTTAGTACAAATTGTTTCACTTATCGCGAGCATTGCAATTGGCTAACATTCTCCTCCTGGTAAGCCTATTGTTTAATCTACCAGTATCTAATGCCAAACTGGAGTGGTTTTTAGCACATTAAAACAAGTCAAAACATAAACTTAGATGAGCATCACTTTTCCTATCACCCATGGAAGACCTCTTACGAATAAGACTTCCAGGTCCTTTACTGGAAGATTTGATGCATCTGAGGCTGTCTTAGCTTGGAATGCAGACAATGCTTGATGACTAAATCAAAAACCAAGAAAGGCTTACAAGAAGTGGGCTAGTACAAAGTGTTCATACCGGTCTTCAACATCTTCAAATGATTCGTCCACCATTACCACTGACATTGAGGACCAAGCCACTTTTAGTGAAGGTGATGAAGTTGATAATGAGGCAGGAGACATTTTACAATGTTGCTGACTTACTGCATAACATTTTATAGCCCATTTCGTTTACTTCTGAGTACCTGTTCTACCATATTTGAATGACTACTGAAGAAGTTTACTTTTTGTTGTCTTAAGCAAACCGTTGGAGTAACAGCAGTAATTTTGTTTTCGGTCAGTAAGGTTGTTAACTTCAAGGAAGACTTTTACGTTGATATTTTCTGTCAAACCGCCTATATTTTACTATCTATTATTGGTATTAAAAGCAACAGAAATGCGAACAAATTGCAAGCAAAGAAAAGAGATAGCTCGGTAATAGAAAGATGCTTAAAGTCAACCTTTTGTTTCAGGTTATGTCCGACCAAAATTTTACTTTATCTGACCAAGATGTTGTTTTAGTAGGCCATATGTCCTTTCAAGTGCAAAAAATTATTTCCAGCCCTGGTAGTTGTTGCATTATACCTCTACCAAACTTGTATGTCCTTTGCTTGTTTATTAGCTGTTTTCCACATTATTTTGCCAATATACCTTTTAGTTGTCCCGCAGCAGGAATAACCAGTTGTTTCGCCCCATGGGCATTTCACTCCAAGTCGTTTTGCACCATACTTATGTTGTTTCGCCCTCAACATATAAATTTATGCAGTTATAAGTTGTTATAAATGGTCTTTACTGGGTTTTGAAACTTTTATCATACAGGTAAGGTTTGCAGGAAATCAGTTTAGTGTTTACAGTACAACAAACATATGCCAGCCATAAAAATATTACTTCTACCAGTACAGGATTAAAATGCTGGTGATTTCATCAAACGTTTTAAAAGTATTTAGAATTACTGTAAGGACTTCAAAAGTAGTTTGTTTATCTTGTTTAGTGTACTGAGTTGTGGCTTGCAAATTACATTAAATTTTTTTAGTAGACCAGACCTTTCTTGTATTTGTTTTAATGTAGTATTCTTTCACGTAAAACAGCCGGCATTTTATTTCAAATTTTCTATATTGATTTTTCATTTTTACTTTAAAATCAAAAGCTAATGTATGAATTTGTATTTTGTTCACATTCCTTTGTTTATTCTGTTAACAGCAAGCAATTAAGAAGCAGTATGGTGTGGATTCTTCCCAGTTACGAGTTTACTTGCACTACCAGCCCTCTTACTACCATCTGCACGTCCATTTCACTCATCTGAAATTTGATGCTCCAGGCTCAAATTGTGGTAGAGCTCATCTACTTCATGACGTCATAGACAATATAGAGAGAATAGACCCTCATTATTATCAGAAAAAAACGCTTGCCTGTGTTTTAAAAGAAAAGGATAAACTGTTGAAATGTTATCGAGATGCTTTGAAAATTTAGGTCTTTATTATGCACCAGAAAAAAAAACTTATCAGGGATGGTGAAGATCAACAGTAAGGCCGGAGCATCTTATGCAATCTTTTAGTCAGTTTAAACCATTTAGTCGGGTTAATTAGTTTTCAGTTAACACAGTTTTTTAAAACAAGTTCTAAAATAGTTTTCCCTACGATGCACGAAGTTTAAAAGAAAACAAAAGGTGCCCTGGAACAACCTTATTCAAATTTTAAATTTGTACAAAACTTTTTAAAAATCTTGTCAAATTTACATAAACCAAAAAAATGCTAAATCCTATACGAGTCATTGACTTCCCTGCATGGGACACTAATCCACTGTAGGTTAGTTCCACGCAGATTCTGGTATTAATTTACCTAAACTCCCTGGACGGGACACTAATCCATCATAAGTTAGTTCCAAATAGATTCTGGTATTTGTTTACCTAAACTCCCTGGACGGGACACTAATCCATCATAGGTTAGTTCCAAATAGATGCTGGTATTTGTTTACCTAAACTCCCTGGACGGGACACTAATCCATCATAGGTTAGTTCCAAGCAGACGCTGGTATTTGTTTACCTAAACTCCCTGGAGGGGACACTAATCCATCATAGGTTAGTTCCAAATAGATGCTGGTATTTGTTTACCTAAACTCCCTGTCTGGAAGGCTAGTCCCAAAAAATTTTGTTTGCACCCCTCCAGCAAAATTTCCCCGTACGGGCTTGGTTCCCTTGGTACCCTTACTACGGTAACTTGGTAAACTCCAATGGTCGACCCGGCCGAGATGCCGGGGCATCAAAATGACAATTTTGGAGGCGTTTTTCTTGGCGTCAAGGAAACTCGCGGCTCAGAGAAGGCGGCTAGTTCGCTTAAATAATCATTTATACAGTTGTACTTATATATTCTTTTACAACCTTGTCTAGGTGCATAAGCACACAGGCAGCCCAAGCTAATTATGTGTAAAGTTTGAAATTATTATGACGGTTATAAAGACTTTGTATGGGAAAATAATTTTATAAAAATAATTTGAAAAACTGTTTTACAATAGACTGAAATAAAGTATTCTTACCTC
>JAOBAY020039401.1:0-13970 GCA_025331085.2 Zoanthus sociatus
AGTTTAAAACTAAAGCTATTCATTTTGTGCCGTAACAACAGTTATGCTTGGCCTCAAACCTCATGGACCAATTCCTCACTAGGGGTCCTCCCCTGCAGGATGAAGAAAAGTAGTAAATAATTGTTTTTAAACTCTACCAAAAGGTTTATATTTATATATAATGCAGTGTTGCACATTTACTTCAATCGATAACAAGTTGCACTGTCTGTCACGAACAAAATGAAAAAAATTGACCATGCTTTGCTGGGAGGAATATTAAATAATTAACAGTTTACAACAAACATAATTTTCTTTTATCATTAGGTTCATGATGGCGTTTAGCAATCCCTTTTAGGTCACAAAGGGTTTTGTTCATTCCTTGAACTTTCATTCACATGTTTATTTCTTCAGGTGGTACTAAGTGTACTTTTATTCAACAGTTTAACAGCTTTATTTTGATTCTTTTGGCTGGTTAGGCTGTTTTTATCTACTTATGCTTTCAACCATAATTTACAGTTTAGAAAATGGCTCTTAGAGTTATGACTGACAGGTTTTTATAGACAAATACATGGTCAATATACTTTTGTGGTATTTTCTAAGCTCTTGCAAATACTCATTCACAACTGTATAACCTTT
Organism: Zoanthus sociatus; assembly: GCA_025331085.2. NCBI lineage: Eukaryota > Metazoa > Cnidaria > Anthozoa > Zoantharia > Zoanthidae > Zoanthus > Zoanthus sociatus. Next base: position 616 of record JAOBAY020039401.1, read on the forward strand.
TTAATAACACTGGCCATTATTTCTTTACAATCAATCTGAAGTACAATATAATAAATACAGTGTATTTCAAGGATGATCATAGTTTGCATGCACTTACATACCGAACCATGTAATGAAATTTTGGAGTAAGTGATCTGTCATTAAGTCTTTTGAACTCATCAAGATATTCTGATACAAGTACTTTAAGGTATGCAGCCAACTGTTTGGTGGTACTGATTGCAAAAACAAGTTCTTCAATTTCCAAATGCCTCAGGAAAGTTTGCCAGATTTCATTTTGTGGAACCAGATCCCCAATGAGGAGGGGCAACATTCGTGAAAGACACCACATCTGGGCAGCTGTTGCAAAGGGAAAACAGACTTGCCTGGTTAACTATCAGTTTTGTACATAAGCAATTTAGCTTACCATTTACGATACACAAAAAAAGTTTTTTCTCAAAAAAAAAAAAAAAGCAAGAAATAGGTAACTTGGTTGAACTCTTGTAAGCGATCTTTTTACTGTTATTATTCTAAATGTTTGCATGACAGTTCCAAACATATTTCTTCTTAAGAAACAAAAAAAGGTACAGTTCAAACTGTGGACATTTTGTGCAAGTCATATTGAATACCATTGAGATAGTGCCTACAAGAAGTATTGCTGCAGCATTTTCCAATGAATAACCATGTATATACAATTGATGTTTTTGTTGATCGAGGTTATGTACACACAGAAACAGCTAGTTCCAATATTATTGAAAACTGCTGTATCAGGCAGTCAGATACTTCATTTAAAACTATTAAATAGATATCTAAAAGCTTTAAATATCAGTTTACAACCTTTTTGACCAACTGAAGATGAATCATTTCCCAATATTTGGGGTATGATTATGCTTGGTTTGTCGGAGCTGTCTGATTGAGAATCGTTGAATTTTGCAATCCTTTCATTCAATTCATTAAATGTAAAACGTTTGTCATCTCGAATAAACTTTTTCAGAAGAAACTTGACTTGAAGAGACAGCACGCCCTCAAGCTGATCATGCATTATGTCGACTTCCAGACCCCTAATTACATGAAAATATCGGGATTGACTGAGAACAGATGATCTTTTTACACCATAGGCAGGTGCCAAAGAAGCATCCTCTTGCACCAGGTGACAATGCCGATCATGGGCTTCTTTGGCCCTCAATTTAAACTCTTCTTCAGTAAACCTTTACACTGTATTGGGGGTCAAAGGGCCATATACCATCAAAACCTTCAACAGATAAGGGAAATTAGAATAAGTTTGAAGGCTCTATTGACCTTACCATTTGCTTTGTAATGCAGCTGCTCTGTCTCTCTGATCTCAATAGTTGTTAATGATTGTTAATGATTCTACAATATACAGCCACCAACAATTACACTGTATGCACTAAATAATATAGAACACAGCAATACCTATTTTATGTGCCTTAGTTTTTGATCCAAGGGGATTGGTTACTTGGAACTCATCAAAATAACAATGCAGAACAAATGAATTTGGATACTGTGCAAATAAAGGGTGCTTTTGAAAAACTTCACCATCACAAAAATCTCTACAGATATAACAAAAACATCTTTAATCAGTTCCTTAATGCTAATTGGTGTATAAAAGCATTAATTACATCATTACGCTGCCTTAATAAACACCATCCTGAGAATAGATTATGAGCACTGATTCATGGCCTCCACTATATGCAGTAAAATGCCTATTAATAACACGTGTTATTGTATTCAAACATTATACTGTAGTATTGTTATACATGTTTATCTGTTTCTGTCACATAAAAAAAGTTCTAATCTATTTTGGGTTCGATGGTTTTCTGTAAATAACATTACCAGTATCAAAATTGAAATTGCTTACATTATTATATTACAGCTATGCAACGAAAGATCAGATAACATCTATTGTTCAACGTCTGATCAAGAACTACCCATTTCTAAAAGACAAAGGGTCAATTGGAAGCGGATATGCAAGTAAAATCTTACGTTGAGCTAATGTACATAATATAGATTTGAGCGTTACATTGTTTATAACATAAAGTCATGCTATTTGTCATGTTTAAATAGCATTTTGCAATTAATTTTGTGTAATGAAGTTCAAAACAAAACATGTTATGTGTCTCTAGAAATGATAAAATAAATTAGTAGGATGGTGTTTTTTATTTGCCATACAGGTCACTAATCCTCAATTTTAACACAAGCAAGTATTTTGTGATTCTTTTAGTTTTTAACTGAATTAGCAGAAGGTTGCTTAATTATTTGTTGCCTAACTACTGACTTACTGTGTTTGTACAAAGCTAACATTTGGATGTTATTTTTGCTCTCTTTAAGGACTATTGGCATGTCGGACTTTATGTAAAGTTTAGAAACATTACAATGATCCCGAAGTCATTATTCATAAAAAAATGAAACTGCAGTCACAGAAGAAGAAGGGTATAACTCAAAGCTGCGAAGGGGTGCCATAAATTGGTTACTACCTTTTCCTGAGGGAGAGGACGAAAACTCTCTGAAAAAGCACAGAGTTCATCGAGAATGAGTGGTGTAGAACCTCAGCTGATCTCAAAAAAATAAACAGACGGATGTGGCTGGCTAACATTTCCTGACAGAAGAAAAATGAATGAATATATACCAGTTGTAGCATTCAAGGTGGAATACCATACACTGGTTGACTACAATCAGGTACACTTTGGATTGTAAACTTAGCTTAATACTTGTAAAAGACAGTGCACTACTACACTGTAGGGTGAGGGTGGTAAAGGGTGTTTTCAAGACTCGTCATCGGCCCTTTTCTTCCCATGAAATGTGAAATAGCTATTTTTTTCCTCATGAACCGTGATTTCCATAGTAGCCGTGAAGCGTGATTTTGCAAAAAATAGTTGCGTGAAACGAGAAATAAATGTTATTACCTATTTTAATTTTTGTGAATTGTGAAAGGACCCTTTATTTTCCGTGAAACATGATCTACACCCACCCCCTTTACCACCCTCTTGGATCCTAGGGCTCCTGGATTTTTTCTGATAACTTCCAATTCTAATCGTAAGAAATCTCCTGGAAAAACCTAAGTTAAATCAAACACTCCCAAAAAACTTGCAAGTTTTGTACTAACTGTACCTGAAGAGATGAGCATTACACACTGAATAGATTTGTTGCAAAGTCCCAAAAGTTAGTTATGCATCAACTAATTTTGTTAAATATATATCTTTTTCAGATGGTGTCTGAGTTTGAGGGAATACTTGGAGTCAGTACAAGCATTCGGGACATTTTTCTAGCAAACTTAAGACAGACCTGCAGTGCCATAGCGAAAAGAAAAACAACAAAAAATAGCAGAAAAATGCAACAGTATTTAGAGTTGCTGGAAGATAATGATTTAGACACTGAAGAACTTAGTAGTTCTGAAGGTTAGCATAAAGTATGGTGTAGTACTTATATACATGCTAATGTAAGTATGGTTTCTTGAAATAATTGAAAGTTTAAATTCATAAGGCATGCTTTTTTTTCCCGGACTTAAATTGTGTCTACTTTGAATCAAATTGGATGCACTGTTTTGCAATCAATGGTTAAGGAACAATTGAAATATCAGGGAATGTTTGAGGAGCCAGGAAGATGGGCATGACATCCTCCAGTATTTCAATTTTTTATGGTAACTCACGCCCAAACCCCTCCCCCAAAAAACACAAACACATAAATCGTAATGCTGCACCCTATATAGATTTATCACTGCATGTATACAGTTATGATTATAGCAATTTTGTGTAATTTCAATTATTATTTGGGTCAAGATCACGCCCAACTGATTGCCCCGGGGTTATAGCTACGTTATCATTGGTACAGTATACCACCCTTTACCACCTGCCAAAGATGAGGCCCTCCTTCATTACATGATTGATTCTCTCTCTAGGATAGAAAGTGATATCCCTGGCGCAGGTATTAAATTAATTCTCGCTGGCGACTGGAACAGGGCAAATATTTCATTAGCTATTAATCAGTTTCGCCTTATGCAAGTAGTCCATTTTCCAACAAGGGGGGATCGCACACTCGACAAAGTGTTAATTAATCTCACAGAGCACTACGAGAAACCTTCTCCATTCCCGCCTTTCGGATTATCCGATCACTGCAATGTTGACTTGTTTCAAAAAATTAGATTGAAGGCCAACATTTCTGCAAACAGCGCGGTTGTGAACGCTGAGTCCAAACAGGCTTTTGGTTGTTATATCACTGGGCTCGACTGGTCATTAATCCACACAATAGATAGCTGTTTTTAATTTTACTATAGAAATCAAGTCTTGGAGAATTCTTCAGTTCATTCTGCCAAGATGTTAGATAATTATCTGTAATTTTACTTAACAAGTTTGCTAGTGTACTCGTTCTGAAGGGATCGTTAGTCAAAGTCTGTTGACAATCTGTTACTCGGTAACCAGGTAACCATAAAAACTGAACAGTAAATACTGAGTAATTTATTATGTTGATAGTAAGAGTGTCAGTAAGCATTTAATGATATAGTCTAAGTGCTTTATTGTACTCTTAATTATTTAGCACAAGACATATCTGCTGAAATGCTGTCAAATAGACCATTTCACAGTTCCTGAAAGGTATCCAAGCTTCTACATGAAACTGAGGCTTAGGGTGACCTGACACAGTTAGAGAAGTGGAAATAATAGACGTTTCCTTCTTATGATAATTATCTCCACTTCTCCTCAGTTTCATGTAGAAGCTTGGTTACCTTTCAGGAACTGTGAAATGGTCTATTCAGAAGAGCTAAGCAGTCATACGACCTGGTTACAGAAGGGGTACAACCTTATTGACTGCTTAGCTCTTCTGAATTAGCCGTATTGAAAAGGAGGCAGCATAGCTCAGTGGTCAGAGTTGGGGATTTGAATGCGAAAGACCCGGGTTCAAATCCCTGACTTGGACTACTGAATGAATTTGTCCTTGGTGATCCCAGGGATAAATTCCCCACGCTTTGTAAATAGCCAACTGGTTTGCCTCCTAACAGCTGGGATTCTTAACAGGGAGAGAGGGTGATTTTGTCATTAAGTATTTATTTTATTTATCATTATTCATTATTGGCCAGAATAAAAGAATAAATTAACACCTCCCAAACATATCAAAGCAGCTAGGTAACTTATGAAACTGCCCTTCAGAAATATTGTTCAAACACTGGCGAGTCCTAGCTCTTAGGAATTTGACTTTTATTCCCCAGGGAAAGGCTTAAGGGTTGAGAAATTTCTTTTGTTTTTTTGCAGAGTGTAGTAATAACAGATCATTTCTGTTCTAGTGTGTAGATGCTGTTAAAAATTATAATACACAAAGCATGCACTGTTATGAAATGTTTATTGCTACCTGCTTTGCACATGTACTATATGTTTGATGTACCATATGTTTGATGTACCATATAATATTTAATATATCATTTTTGATATAAGTGTACTAGTTCCTCTACAATTAGGCATTTTTTGTTAGGAAAACAATAACTGTTACTGAGTTCATCCATAACATGACATAATGAAAACTCTTGTGTTTTCAAGGAGCACTGATTAACAGATGCTAAGTGTAATAGTAATTGTTCAAGCAGCGGGCATTATCAGTTAATTTAATCTTGTTAGGTTACTGCTGTTGTGCCTCCTCTACTGCATTGAGATCTTTGGAGAATGGAGAATGCTGGTTCTTTGAGCATCATTTGCTTTCACCACTGTTGGTGTTCATTATTCTTTACTATGTGATGATAAATTTGTTTTGCATAGTACCTGGAAAAAAAAACAAAAATGGTGATTAGCAGGAAGTTTAAAAGCTGGTTCACATTGAATTAGGTTGAACTACCTTACACTAAAATTATCCTATTCCTCTTACCAAACTTACCTGATTTTTGTGCAAAGGAAAGACAACTGTGCTATGGATAAGGATTTTATGAATGAGGATTCTTTTTTGTGTGAAGATGTTATTAAATTTTGCAAAATGTCAGCTTCATCTAAAACAAATGTAAGTTTTTTCATTACAAATATTAGAATGGTTGACAAAGGAACTATAGTAGTTACTAGATAAAAGCAGTATCATTTTTTTTTACAATTAAATCATGTGCTACACTTGGCCATACAAAGAAAAGGTTGTGGTTCTTAGATTTTAGTAGTAACAAGGTTATTAATCTGACATGCCACAGACTAAAAAACAAATATTTTTGATTCATGACTTCACAGAAATATAATACAGATCAAAGCCCTTCCTTCTGAAGGGTGTAGTGACCATAACAGCTTCTGGTTCTGAAACTTTTGGCTTACAAAGCTAATACTCTTCTGCATCTACATTTTATTAAGTTGGTAAGTTTTCTATGCTGTGTGCCTTATCTGTGCATTGGTTTCATTTACAATTAAATTTTGATTTATAAACTTCAAATAAGGTACTGTAAGATGCTTTTGTTCCGTTAAATTTACTAATAATTAGATACCAAAGAAATATAAATTGGTTTGTGGTCACTATAGTAGGACTCAAGTACACCAGATGATTGTACAAGGTGTGGAACATTTGTATAAATTTGATCTAATAATGTTCGACTGTCTGTGGTGTACTGCTTTATCAACTGTGTGAAACCTTTGTCTTGAACTAAACAGCTTGTCAGCTGTTTTTGTTCTGATGTCTTTTCCAGGAAATTAACATTGAAATCACCAAGGATAATTGTTGGTCTTTCAGGATTTGTCAATTTCATGTTATAGAGGTGATTAAGAGTGTCAATGAAATTTGACATGTTTACTTTGGACTGTGAGCGATATATACCAACGATGTGTAGATTTGGAATTGGTTGGTCAACAACCATTATTGTAATTTCAACTTCATTAAAGTTAAATCTGTAAGGATTTTCTCTACAATTAAAACCATCCTTCACATACATAACAGATCCATAACAACTTCTGATATTAGTTTGATTGTAATCATTTCTATAAATATCAAATCCTCTAATGTGATACATATAGTCACTATCCAAAAAGCAAAATCTTGTCTCAACAAAAATATTAACATCTGCTTTTTGTACATTGTAGTCACTTCTGATATCCTCAATGTGCAGATGAGCAGATCTAGTATTGTGGAATAGGATTGTAGTATCTGAAGAATTCATACTTTGTAGTGACACTAATGGAACAAGACTTGCTTCCATTCTTAACCTATTCATCTCAATTGCTACCTTTTCACTAACTTTTATTTTGTGCGCATTCAAGTTCAGTATATGTAAAGTGGAACTATTCCTGACACGACTTAACCCAACATAATGCATGTGCTCTCCTGTAGAGGTAGGGAAATCAACAACTGCTTCATCTAAAGTGTCACCTTGACAACGATGAATAGTTTTAGCAGCTGCAGGTCTAAGCGGGAATTGTCTGCGAAGAATTTGTACTTGTGCTTTTTTATTAATCCTAAACTGTCTTGTTATTTCAAAAATTGGGGTCCAGTTCTTTTCTATGCTTATGTTGTTATATAAATGTGCATATTCTCTGCGCTGCTTTCTTCCAATGTTAACATCTGAAAATGACACCCATATTATACTTGGTCTGTTAGAATTTTCCACCCGATAGTCAATATTCTTGATGACACATTCTGCACCATTTGTTAAGCCATCTGGCACATCCACATTGGCTGTTAGATCATATTTTGTATCAGTTGCTATCGAGGTTACTGCATATAAACCCATTGTTTTTGTTGGGTTATCTGGAATTTTATCCTTCATTTGTTGTTTTAAGTCTTCAGAAATGTCACCAACTACAATGTCAATTGCTTTGATCTGAGCTTTATCACTGCAAGTCTGAGTATATATTCTATTATTATGTGCATTCACAGATGCATTGGTAGTGAATAAATGTGTTGTACTCATAGGATAATTGATATCTTGAGATTTTTGGTACAAAAGTCTTTGGTTTAAAGATTCTATATCATTTTCAGAATGCTTGCCTTCTCTCAATCTATTAAGCATCTCTGCAAATTGTTTATCATCTTTTTGCCTCATTATCTCAGTAAGTTCATAAAGGAAGAAAAAATCTTTCCACAAATTACTAGCTAATGTACCATAGCACGTGTTTGAAGGTTCAAAGATCCATTTGTCAAACACAGGTTTTAATTGGAATAGATCTCCAACAGTTATCAGGGTTATTCCTCCAAATGGTTCTTTGTTTCCCATTACTTGCTGCAATCTTAGATTGAGGAAATTAAACATACCACTTCCAACCATTGAAATTTCATCAATAAATAGTACTTGTAGCTTCCTCAGTTTTGTTCTTATGGTATTAAGTCTGTCATTATCAAGAGCACAATATTCAAATCCTTTATTTGCAGGTATTTTAAATGCCGCATGCAACGTATTTCCTTTAATATTAAAAGCTGCTTTTCCAGTAGGGGCTGTTTTGATAACTTTTATATCATCAGGACTCTCACCAGCAATACTATTTAGATATCGTATCAGTGCTTCATACAATGCATTTGTAACTGTTGATTTGCCAACACCTGCACCACCTGACAGGAATAGTCTGAGTGGGTTATCACTAACTTTAACTGAGTGCAGCACATGATAAAAGAACTGTGTTTGCTTTTTATTTAATGAACGAACAAGCTTGTGGTACTCATTGTCTGAAATATGCTTGACAACAAGTTCTTCCTGGTCATTACTTCTAGGAAAAATACCAATGTCATCTAGCAAATCGTACTGACTATGCTGCTTATTTTGGCCTGGGTCAAAGCAACCAAATAATTCACTTGGTTTCTCTTTTAATGCACGGTCCTGCTCATTGACATGTTCTGCATTTGGAGCAACACTATTACCAACATTGTCACATTGATCATTATCTATTTCTAATAGTGCTTTATCCAATATGTTACTGTGACATTCATATAGCTCTCTGTTACATAAAATGCTTTTATTAAGCTGTTGAAATCTTTCTTCATAGCTATGACAATCTCCTTGCAAGTCTGTGCTCTCCTTTCGCCATGGGGTATAAAGCATAAGCTGCTCTCTACAATAATTTTCTGGATCTTTCTCTTTATTGAATCTGACAGAACGAATAATCTTAGGTTTTTGACGCCTAATTAATTTCATGCCTCCTCTAATGTAGTACTGGTTTGTTTCAGTTTCTGTTTCATTTGTATGATCCATGTCAAAAGGAACATCATCATCAGTATTTTCCTCAAAATTAGTTTCTGGGATAAAGTAATCAGAGTCTTTTGGTCTAAACTCAGAACTGGCATTATCTGTATTTTCATCTCTAACACAGTTGAACCAAGCAGCAAACTCAGCAAGGCAAAGTTTTTCTAACTTTTTTGGTCTTCTTTGATATCTCTTAATTAGGTTATCTGACTCAATATCAGATGAATTATCTGGTAATTCCTTTAGTTTGTCTAATTTCTTTAACAAAAATGTCCTTTCATCTGGATGTGAAGTATTGATAAACTGGAATTCTCGAGTGGACCTTCTCAATGGCATTTGCAATACTAAGTAGGCAGCCTCTTGAGCACTTATTTCAACGGCATTCAGAAATTTGTTTCCAATGTGCCGCACTTTATTGGCAATATCTTTATTACCCAACTTAATTTCTTCAGTTGCCTTTTCAAGAAGTCTGCTCATTCCTCTCTGGCCTTTTGTGATATAAGACAAGATGTATGTTGCACAAGCATAAGGGTCAAGTACATATTGCATATCCATATTTGCTTGCCATGCCTTAAGTAATAGGGTGTTGTAGTTATTTATTCTTATTTCGGATGGCAGTCGTTTTAAAAACAGAGTTGCACGCTTCAAAGTGTACCTCAAAGCCAGTAGGTAGTTTTCCTCAGTTAATTCCAACTTACCTAAAAATTGCTGAAAACTGATGTCTTCGCCAAATTTCATACAGTCAAGTTGTTGCTTAATATTTCTAGCATTTTCTTTAATTCGTTTTTGTGTTTCACCATTAAAACCCTCATATTCATCCAGAGGCTCTAAAATCATAGTTTGCTGCATTGGTGGTAAAGGAAAATTGAATCGGCATACTTTCTTTCCATTTTTTTGACAGGTTTTTGCATGTCTGTGCAATTGTAAATTAACAAGTTCTTCTACTTTTTCACTACTTTCATCCTTTTTGCAAGTGACATATTTATCTACAAAACTGACAATTTCATCATAACTACTTATACCATACTGTGGTGCATCTTTAATCCAAAATAAACCATGAATATGAGGACTTCCTCTTTGCTGAAATTCAACTCTGTAAAAATAGTCAGCTACTTCTCCTATTGGCATCACCTCACTTTTAAGAACATCACGAATAAAACGTTTAACCATGTGTTCAAAATTTCTTGCACATGTAACAGGGTCTTTCTGTATAAGGTTTGACTTTTGTTGCCAGGTCATGTTTTTCACATCATCATTTGAGTATTCTTTTTGTTCAACAATTCTCCCTAAGGTTTGAAGCAAATGTGTCCATCTAGTTTCAGCAGCTGAAAATGAGCAGAACCACGTAGGGGTGCCAAGCTGACGAATCATGGCAAACAGATCTTTTTTACATCTTTGAAAATATGCAGGACTTCCTCTAACATTCTTTAAGACTCTAAAACCCTCATCAAGGTGTATCAGCTTATGTAAACAATCCTCTGTTTTAAGTTCACCAGCTGTGTACTTTTTACCTTTGGTTTTACATTTACGAAGGGAAATACTAGCAGTATCCTGAATTTGTTTGATTTGTAGCTTTTTGAGTTTATAGAACAAATTAGGGACTGATCGTGCAGCTCTCCTGTCTCTACATCTTATTTCCCACTTAGCTACTGTGCTATATGATACAGGAATCTGTCTTTGTTTATTGTTTACCCGTCGCTTTCCACAGAATATTGTTGGAAAAGACAAAAATTCTGAATCTATGTCCATGAATATTCCTAATGGTTTATTTCCTTCTCCTGGGGCAAAACTTATAATTTTATCACTATTTTCAGTTATATCTGGCTCTTGCAATAAAGTGTCAGTAACACCTGATGGTCTTTCTTCAACTTCGCACCACTCGTCATTTTCATTGCTCTCAGAACAGACACCACTTTCATATAAAGAATTACAACCTTCGCTTCCAAATCTACCATTGCTTTCCTTAGGGAAATTTTGGGAGTCACAAAAGAACTCATCCCATTCTTCATCTTTATCTAATCCCAAAGATTCTGTAATACTTTGCCATGAATCCTGAATTTCTATACCCTCATTTTGAAATAATTCACTAGTTTTGACAAGATATTTGGCTGCCTCTAAAACTTTTCTTGGTCTGACATTTTGATATTGATAGTGGTGTTTGTAACTTAAACGTCTTTTCAGTTTTATTGGTATTGTCTGTGTCTCATTGATTGGTCGAGGGAGTGTGTGTACAGTTGAATTCACATCACTTGGTACATTTACTATATTACCATGAATAGTCAGCTGACCACCTCTTGGAAGTTCACGGATTTGCATAAATGGGATACGTGGTGATATTAGTCTCTCCTCTAAAGGGGTTAAATTGAGAACCTCTAGTCTCTCAGGGAAATACATGCCATTTGCCTTTGAACACTGTGGCAGCTTGTTATCTTTTAAATTTGAATGACATGTATTACAAATCCACTCAGTGTCATCTACACTTTTTACTCCTGTAATACAAGACTGGATTAAAGTTTGTTGGCATCCAACATAGCTGTTCTCATTGCATTTTTTTAAAGAAGATCTGTACCATAACTGGTCGCAACAGGTACATATGTACTCAGGACCGTGTTGGATGTTTTCATGAAACTTATTTATCATACTTGAGTTAAGGCTATTGCTATTATGTTGGCCATTTTCACTTCCATTCGCACTGACAAGACTTTCCTTGCTCTTTTTATTTTCTCGTTGCCTTTTTATGCATGCTCTCTTAGAAGCTCTACGTTTCTCTATTCTATCTATTTTGTCAGGAGTGTCACTAAGTGTGGAAATTCTGGCTTTTTTATTTTCTATTTCTCTGTAAGCTGCATTGAGTCGTTGCTTTTTCATGTATGCTTTTTTGGAGGCTCTACGCTTTTTTATTTTATCTATTTGGTCAAGAGTGTCATCAAGGGATGAAATTCTGGCTTTTTTTTTTTCTTTTTCTCTATAAGCAATACTGGCTCGTTGTTTTTTCATGTATGCTCTTTTAGAGGCTCTGCGTTTTTCAACTACATCTCTGTCATGACTACTATCAGCAGCTGGTATTCTGTCTTTTTCTTTTTCAGTTTCTCCATTAATAGCTATGCTAGCTTGATAATTTTGCATTTGTGCTCCCATAGAAACTCTATGGTTTCCTAGAATGTCAGTTGCTGCCATATTATGAAGTTTTCTTTCACTTTCTTGTTTCTTCTCACTATATTTACTTCCATAAGCTACATCAATTTGTGTAGTTTCTGACACTGTTGGGACTATATTTGAATTTGCTACTGTAGATACATAATGCAATTCACCAATGTGGCCAATAAAAATATTTGTTGAAGCACCTTCACCACTAACTGGGTTAATAATTGTGACAGGGGAAAAGTTTACATTTGATTCTGTAATGTAAATTGTCAAATTTAGAGCATTAGCAACGGCTTGAATTATAACTGCATCAGCCCATGTGCCTTGTTGTTTCATATTGTTAAGATAAACTTGCCAAGGGCATTCTATATATTCTATAAATAACTCTACATGATCTATAAGATGTTGAATACCAACAGTGCGCACATAAAAATGGTAATCAGGAGTACCATACAACTGATGTGAAACAGAGCGAAAGAAGCAGTCTCCACCACCACCAGTTTCAATTGCAGTTCTACCAAACTCAAATAATCTGCTGTGCAATAATGAATCTATAGTTGTTGAAGAGCATGCTAAGTTTATGTTTTTAGTATCACTGGAAGGACCTGGGTTCTTTTCTATATCTCCACTTAACAATACCATGCGTGTTGATACCCACAATGTATGCAAACCAGTTCTACTTGTATAGAAACAAGCATGAAGTACCTTCTTGTGTTTGGGGGACCTTAGTCTTACAATAACAAAGTAAATCCAATACTGTTTATTCAAACGATGATTCAATGGCTTATATTTACGATTTACTACAGCATACCATTCATTGGTTAACTCGTAATAAGCACTCCTTTTGCAGTTAAAACATACATGTGTTTTCGAAGATGGAGGAACAGATTTAAGGAAACGCTTGCGCAATGCGCTTACTACGTATACTCTCTTGCTCGTTCGCATGACACGCTTTAGTTTAGCTAATGGGATGCCTGACGGTGCACTACATGTTTTCTGGTTAACTTTTATATTATAACCTCGGGAAAAAACAAAAATATCATAGCGAGATCTACACAGTGATTGCTCAATTACCTGAAATATTTCTGCGTGTCCTTTA